>SDVV010007641.1:0-17668 GCA_016164225.1 Gammarus roeselii | reverse complement strand
GTGCACTCTCTGTTGAAATGATGATTGAACAACAATCTTCTACTTGTGATGTAGCTGCAAGCCTCAGGTTTAAGTGAAGTGTTAGTAGGCAGCAAGGGTGTGCTCCTGAAGACCTCATATTTAGGTCAAGTGTTAGTATTTATGGATCTGCACCGTGATGGGAGTTAATGGTTCCAAACATTATTTGTAGAGACATACATTTCTGAGTCGCGACAACTTTTTGTCTGTTTGAGAATGATTTTGCTGTTTAGAAACCGTTGTACCTATGTTGACGTAAACGGGTAACCGTTGCAAAACTATTGTGACCATGTTGACATAACAAGGCAACCGTTGCGAAACTGTTGAATCCATGTTGACGTACCTATGTTCATGTAATAAGGCAACCGTTGAGAAACTATTGAACCTTTGTTAACGTAACTGGGTAACCAGTGAGTAACTAACGCATTTTTGTTAACGTAACGAGGCAACTGTTGTCCCCATGTTGTCGTAACCGGGCAACATGTTGATTGCTCAACGTGCTATATCCTGCTGATGGAATTGCGTTATGGATTTCTGGCGGATCAATGTTTCATATTGTTGACAATGTTATCATATATGTTCCCAGCAACGCGAGTGTCTTCTACTGCTGGCACAACGGCGTTACATTTAGCCGCACTGGTGCTAGATGTTATGGTCACAATGGTATCACGTGATGCTGATTAAACTGATGACCTGTAGCTGATTTACTGATATTGTCGGTTGCTGCTGCAGCTGCATCTCAAGCTGCCAGCACTTATGACAACAGACAGTACTGCTACATGTTATCACGCAACTTCATTTCTCAAACAGATTTTTTTCCAAATCCGGCCAATTCATAAATTCGAAGTTTCTGTGCACAATTTATTCCTGCAAATGCATGGAGTGTTTTTTTCCTATAGAGACACAGCCTGTTGGCGAACAGCTGACGCACTAGAGCACGTATGAAGTATGGAGACTTGAAAAATATCTCGAATAATAGCTGCTTGACCAATGTCTAAGTAAATTCCCAATTAAAATTATTATTGAAATACTACTATAAATGAATGGAATCACTCTAACTCATTTCAAGCAATATGAACACCTTACTAAAAATATTGTGCTTGTGACATCTTGAAAGGGTTATAATGATTATGAAATGCCCTGCAGATTGCATATATTACAAAGAAAAGGCTATCCCTTGGATTACACTAGTTCAAAAGGCTATTACGAGAGCCGCGGGCTGAACCCACCCGCGGCTCTCGCCTTAAACTCTCAAATAGTCCAACCTGAATCATGGTCATGAATAATGATTGATCCTCAATAGATGCCTTGTTTATACAGTATGTACTAGACATGACCCTGAAATGATTAGCAGTCTCAGATTCCTGAATGCTGAGAAACCCTTCCATGTGGATATGTGAGATAAAGTTCCTGCAGCATCGTCTTTGGATACCCTTATGTCGAGTGCGCCAGCTTTAGAAATATTTAGATTTAGTTGTCCTCTCTCTGTTGTCTATGTGTTCCCCCTAAATGTCTCATGTCCACTACTACGTCATAGCCTGCCCATTAGAACTGCTTGATATTATTTAAATTTGATGTTATCCTTAAGGTCGAGACATTTAAACATAAGTATGTCATATGGTCTTTAATTAAGTGTATTTCATGCCCTAGGAATTATGATTTGATAAGATATGAATCCTTCATGAATTAAATTCCCTCTGATTTTGAGATAAAATGATCCTATTGTTGATGGAGCAGATGACCTTATATATGAGTGTTAAGACTGATCTTATTTAACACAAACATCTCCTGACAAAAAGGTTGTCGTAAGCTCTCCCATTCATCACCGAATATGTGAGTGTTCAGAAGTCAACTGAAAGAAGAAACAAAACTCTATCACTTTGGCAAGAGAGCATGGCCGGCTGTTTAAACAGAGCTGTAACCATTTCCTACATTTTTGAGTCATCGTTCCGCTGGGTTAACATTACATTTGCCGTCGCCTGCAGGTATCCTTGATAACGCTGGCCCTAGGCTGCATCAGCACCCTCAGCTGAGCTTGCAGCAGTTGCACCTTGTCAAGCTGATGCAACGGACCGACGCTGAGGCTTCGAGGCCAGACTGCACCAGTGTTCATCCCAGCGACTTGCCGGCCTCCGTGGCTTCCAGACTAGGACTTGAGCCCCAGTGAGTTACTTTGACATGAAAATGCCGTTTTTGTAACTATGAAATTGGATGGTGTAAGGCAGGCGTTAAGAAGGAGAGACATGAGTGGAGATAGCGAGAGAGCGGGCAATAGATAGGCGTGAGTGGAGAATGGTTGTGAAGTCATAATTTTTTGACGCTGCCCTGCTGGGCTCTCTCGCCCTTGGCATCTCGTTGAGAAACTGGTTAGTCGTGAGTAGGGGAGATGGGCCCAGCAGCTGACACTGACCTCGGACCGCACTCATGACCCAGAGTGTGTTGCGAGGTCTTCCGGCTGGACCCTTCAGCACGAAAGGGCTAAGTTGTGCGAGTGTATGAGAGGAGTGTGAGGCGCTCCTTGCCATCGGCCACCCTCTTCTTAGGGGATTCGCCCTAGTGTCTGTAGCTGTATCTATGAAGGGACTTTGGCATGGATTGTCGTTTTGGTGAATGGATTGGAACTTTGACATTGGACTGTAGCGCTCATACGTTCATTGGAAGCCTAGCATCAGAGCTGGTTAAGATTTAAGCTTGAGATTGCCGCTGTTGTTAGTGGGATGCGACTTTGACGTGAGGATGTATTGAATGGTTTGCCCAGGAGCCTCGGTTAGGAAATTGGGATGGAAATAGAAACTGTGAGCAAGTCGGATCCGTGTCGACGTCTAGAGTGAGAATTTTGGCAGCAATGTCTTCGAAGAGGCTACAGTTTTGACTTCTTAATTGCTGTAAAATTGTCTGCAAGCTTCGTACACGAGCCAAGCATGTTATCTTCCCATTCCTTCATTAATTGTTCCATTATCAATTGGCAGGTGCGACAACACTCCTTCGGTACCACACATGTCCAACCGGCACTGTGTGGGGAGTGCCACCGCCACCCCATACCAGGGTACCGGGTGCGGTGGAGGTGGCCACCATCGCTACGGTGGCGGCTATTGGAACAGAGACCCTCGTGATGGGAGCGGCGCACCTTTCAGGGATGACTTCAGAAGAGGCTCTGCAGGCATTGAGGGACTTCCTGACATGTGGAGGTGAGGAGACTTTGAAAGTAAATGAGAATCAAGATAATGATGTTCAAGGTCGCGTTGATGCCTTAATTTTTGTATATTGCCAATACACTTAGCCAAAAACCATCTATATTGCCTTCATTGCATGCCATCGTCTCCATTCACTCGCTATTCTGATGCTTTTCTTGACTCAATCATCAATGTTAACAGTTCCTGAAATTTAATGTCATGTCCCCTTATAAGAAACGTTCTTTTGACTGTCAATGTTTCATCGGAACATAACTGTAGTCAAGCCGGACCTCTTAGTCGCCCAAAAACCTTTCATGTCCAGTACGAATTTAACAGTGAACGTCTTATCCTATCGTTGCTCCAGATACCGGCAAGAGTGCGGTGTCAGCCAAGATTCCAGCGATGACATGGGGGACTGGTATTCCTCCTCCGGGGGCGCCCTGACCCCAAGCACTCCAGGCTGTGCACCCTTCTTAGTCCACACCTCCGTTTATCCCGCACACCTACCAATCAGGCGGGGCTCTCTGCCCTGCGACTTCTCCTTCTCAGGTAAAAATGCGAAGAATTTGTGCAATTTTGGTTTTCCAGCCCTAGTGAGGATGCACAGTTTTACATAGTGCAGTTGTGGCGAAGGAGCCACGGCCGGCGCACTGACCGAAACCCCGGAAATCGACCGGCATGGGCTTATTGGGAATGTAACAACCAGTTCTGGGCACTATATTAGACCTGCTGTCCCGCGGACACTCCCACAGATCACGCACTGGCGTGATGTTATGATTGAGCCTGTCGAGTGTAATAGCTGGGCATGACATCATGACGTGCTCGACTGTATCGGGCGCGCCCCGGCACCGCAGGTTCAGATCGAAAGGGGCGTTCCCTGGTTAATGTTGGTTTAACCCGAGAGTCAGTAGTGTCGTTGTTTTTCCACGGGAATGAGGAGTGTCTTATATAATTCGAGAGGGTTTCGAAACCTAATCCCAAAAATCTGTATGTCCGTTCGTCCGTCAGTCTATTGTAACGCTCTCACAAAACTGACCAAAACTTCTGAAGTTATGAAATTATCATGACAACCAAATACATCACTGGAAATCTCATGTTGAGTACTACAGTTGTGCGCATTTTTTTTCAAAACGCGCATATTATTTGTTTTTATTAGTATTTCGAAAAATAAAACGATTTTTTTTAATTATGACTTCTACAGTTTTACAGTATTCACAGTCATCGAGACATCATATGTAACTCTTGTTTTTTTTTTAAACAAGATTGTTGAAAAAAAAATCTCCTTTATACAGTTTTCAAGTTATCATGGCATACAGTACGTAATTTGAAAGCTCTTGTGAGGTATTACGATAAAAGGAAGAGTATTTTGAAATTTTATTTCGAATCTTCATTTTTTTTACCTTGTAGCCGGAGAGTTAGAATCGTGCTACCGCAACCTCTGCGTGTCGTAGAAGGCGACTAATTGGGGCGGAGCGACAGGTCTAGGAATCCCTTCCTCCGTAAAATCTTCATTAAAAGCGGGGGGATGAGAGGCTCACGCCTCTCCGAACCATATTTTTATGGTCACTGAATGTGCGTGGCTAGCACGAATGAAACTAAGAGGAGAGAGATTGGCGAGATGTTTGTGAGGAGGAAACTTTCTGTGTTGGCGCTGAGCGAGACTGAGTTGAAAGGTAAGGGCGAGTGTGTGTTTGATGTGTTAAGTATATGAAAGTTGGGTTTGGAGGAAGGTTGGGCACAAGAAGGTGGTGCGGATATTGTGTGATCGATTGGCTAGTAGCGTCACCGAGTGGACGGAGGTGTCCTCAAGATTGCTGTGGGTGAAAGTCAAGTTTGGCGTAGGAAAATGAGGATCTGCGAGTGCGCACGAACCTGTTAGCAAGAGGAGTGAGGAGAAGAGTGTGCAGTTTTAGACTGACCTGAGTAAGTTTATTGAGAGTTTTAGATGTTAATTCAATGTGGTTGTACTGGGCGACTTTAATGCGAGAGTTGGAGATATAGTGGGGGAGAACGTCGTAGGGAAAGATTGCGTTTCTGGTCGAAATGACAATGGAGAAGGTTTGACAGGTCTGTACATGAAGCAGGAGCTGGTAGTCGGAAACAGCTTATCCAAGAAGTGATATATCCACAAGTACACTTGGGTAAGGATGGCCCATGGTGCAGTGGAGGAGGGAGCGCTAATGGATTTTGTGCTGATTTCGAGGAGAGTGGTGGGAAGGCTGTTGGGAGAGGGGGGGGAGGTGTGTCAGACCATCTGCTGGTGGAAGGAAGATTAATAGTGGAGCAGAGGGGGGAAGGCAAACAAAAGAGTGGGAGGAGGAAGAGAGGTAGTGAAGGTGAGTGAACTGAATGAGGGAAACAGAGCTAAAGAATTCCAGCAGGCTTTGAGGAAGGAATATGACAACGTGAGAGGTCAGGACCAACGGGATTGGAGGAAGAATGGAAGACGTTGAGATGAGCGAAAAATGTGTGTAGTATGGACGGGTGCAGAAGGAAGGCGGCGAGTGGTGGAACGAGTAGGTCAAACTGACGGTGGCGCAGAAAAAGAAAGCTTTTGAGGAGCGGTTGCAAGCGAGGTTGATGGTGGTCTATTACAACCATGAAGAAATAAGGAAACAGGTAAAGTGGACGGCGAGGAGAGCCAAAACGGATGCTGATGCCAGGTGGTGCAGACGGTTGTGACAGAATTTTGAGGAGAACAAAAGGATGTTCTGGAAAGAGGTGAAGAGTGTGAAAAAGGGGAGACCGGAAAGGAGGAGGCAGCGGTGAAAAATGAAAACGGCCAGTTGTTGACAGAAAGTTGTGTTGTGCGGAAAAGGTGGGCCGTGAATTTTGATGAGTTGTTGAATGTCGGGGATGACAGAGAGGTTGACATTGTTACTGTGGGCGATGGTGCACGAATACCGTTTTTTGGAGAGACTTTTTGCGTACATTACTAGGGAAGAGGTGCAGGATGCGGTAGAGGTGATGGAAGTAGTGGATGCCTCGGGCTTAGATGGCATTGCGATCGAGTGCCTGAAAAGGGGTGGAGTAGCGATTATCGAATGGCTAGTGAGGCTGCTGAATCTGTGTTTAGTAGCGGGCGTGGTGCCGATTGAATGGCGCATGGCTTGCATTGTTCCGTTGTATAAGGGCAAATGAGATAAACATGAATGCTGCAACTCACGAGGTATCATTTTATGATGTGTGGTCGGTAAGTTGTACGGGCGAGTGCTGATCAAAAAGATTACAGACTACGGATGGCGCAGTTGGAGAGGAACTGTGTACTGTGTGGCTTTAGGAGTGGCAGAGGGTGTGCCGATCAGATTTTTGCAGTAAGATAAGTCTGTTGGAAAATACATTGCGAAGGGAAACGATGTGTTCTGTGCTTTTATTGATTTGGATAAGGCCTACGACGGATTGACAGAGAAGCGTTGTGGAGGGTGTTGCGTCTGTATGGAGTGAGTGAAAATTTGTTGAAAGCAGTTCAGAGTTTCTATGCTGACAGCAGAGCATGTGTCAGAGTGGAAAGCAAGGTGAGTGACTGGTTTACAGTGAAAGTGGGTCTGAGACAATGCTGCGTTATGTCTTCCTGGTTCTATCTTTACATGGATGGAGTGGTCAAGGAGGTGAACTCTGTTGTATTGGGTCGTGGCTTGGAGCTGTTGGAAACGAAAAGGCGGAGTTGGAAATTGAGCCAGTTACTGTTTGAGGATGACATGGCACTGGCGGCGGATTCAGAGGAGAAGCTGTTAGGCTAATATTTGAGTTTGGTTGAGTGTGTAAGAAGAGGAAGCTTCTAGTGAACGTGGGTAAAAAGTAACGGGATGCTCGAGAAATGTCGATGCGAGCAGAATTATTGTCCTCCTAAATGGAGAGGCATTGAAGGCAGTTCAGTTTTTCAAGTATCTGGGTTTCCATGTGAAGGTGAAACTAGTGGAATCTGAAGTGAAGCCGCGGGTGAAAGAGGGGTGCAAAGTGTCGGGTGCACTGGAGAGTGTAATGAGCTGTTGGACGTTGGGGATGGAAGCAACGAGAGGGCTCTATGGAGGTGTAGTTGTCCCAACTGTTCTGAACGGAACTGAGACCTGGAAGTTGAGAGCAGAAGAGAAAAGAAGGTCTAGTGTTTTCGAGATGAAATGTTTGAGGAGCATTGCTGGTGTGTCGCTGAGAGACAGGATCAATAAAGACGTGGTGTGAGTTAGAACGGGGATGGTGAAGAAATTGGAGGACTGACTGGATTCGCGTGTTCTAAGATGATTCGGGCATATAGTGGGTATGGATGAAGGAAGATTGGAGAGAAGGGTATTGAAGGCAGAGGCGAGTGGACGTAGGCCTAGAGGAAGACCAACGTTTGGGTGGATGGAAGATGTGCAGCAGGCGTTAGGAAGGAGAGACTTGAGCGTCTGGGCTGCAAGAGAGCGTGCAATAAATAAGCGTGACTGGAGAATGATTGTGAATGGATTATTTTTGACGCTGCCCTGATGTGCTTTTCTCCCCCTCCCCCCATGGCATCTCACTGAGAGACGGGATGGTCATATGCGGGGAGGGGCCCAGTCAACATGACGCGGCAGGGTAAACAAGTCACACTGTCCGGCCTTGCCGGCTAATTTCGATGAGTGTGTGAGAGGAGTGTGAGGTGCGCCTTGCCGTCGGCCACACTCCTTTCTGGGGAATTTCGGCCTAGTGTCTGTATCTGTTTTTTCTATCAGACAAACATTCTGCGTTTTATTTTAATCGTTTCTCCTCCTGCGTTTTTTGTAGCTCTTGTCATATGAAATACTTTGTTTAGAAGCTGGTATAGAGTACTATGACGAAATGAAAAGTTTATTTCTGAATTTGAATAGGACATGTTTTAGAAGACGTTCTTTTATATCTAATAATCATATTTATACTTAATAGTTCACCCGTAAGGAGAGAATTATTGACTTGCGTCAATATCACTGATATGAAACGATGTATAAACTCAAGGAGAATCTGAGGTACAGGTGCGTCCACAATGGGCAAATCCCAACCGCCCATGTGACACTAGCTGCGATGTCTGCCCGACAAACTCATTTTGCTGACTCAATAGTTGTACAACTCTGAAACATTAGAGCCTCATTACATTTATGTACAAACGATTATAGCGCCATGACCACCGGCTGGATATCCGTTGCGACTGTGACTATGTGTGAGCAATCAAACGCCCCTCCGGAAAGTTGTTTGTGAATTTCATATCTCGATCTTGACCATCACAAATAAATGCTGTCTACAAACCATGCATTTTTTTTCAAGTTACACGTGATACTGAAAGATAAGTTTACTCCGATGAGCCGCAAAATATCTAGTGGCTATTTTTCCCTGCCGTATGCGTGACACTAAATGTTTGGAAAACTTTGAACCATTCCATCTGATATCTAACAATTTTCTGGAAGATCTGAAGCAATACAGCTTAACATTCAATCTATTATTCTGAAGTAAAAGGTTTCTTATTTTATCGCTTGGGCAGCGTTATTTTGTTTCTTCAAATGTATTCATAAGAAGTGATAGAAAAATTACTTCATATAAACTCACTTATGTCGAGGAGCTTCTTTTGCCTAGTACTACTTTTTCATAATTTTTGCAGGAGACCTCAGAATGCTGGAAACCTCCTAGCATCAGAAGAAATTGTTACCCGATGGTGTTCACGTCTGCTCTCACAACGCCGACATTTCCAACAAGGCTCTTTATCCGGAATGCTTCGAAGTTGTTGCTGACGAGAACATATCTGGTGCTTGTCGAGAGGAAAACAAGAACTGCTGGGAAACGACGGACGTCAAGTATCTCTGTGCTACTGGGGCCAATGAACGACTCTTTCATGTCAGAGAAAACTCATTCAGGCGATGTTCTGCGTTACAACGTCATCTGTTGGGAGCTAAAGAAAGTGCATTTGCTGGTGGTATCCAGGGTGGGATGGTAGTTAAGTCTTCTAACATCATTCGTAAAGGTAAGCATGGTGATAAGTCAAGGTCTCCTTTTCAGCCTCTGCAAGAACTTTAAAGTTGAGCAAGTGGACTAAGATTGAGTATGTCATGGCGCACTTGGGCACTAGTATTGTACTCAAGAGGCGAACTAGGGCACTAATGTTGGACTTTAGGGGCGCACTGGAAACACACGAGAGCAACTGTCAGGGCTGAGTTGGAGGAGGAATTGCCGTTGTGTTCGATTAACACTGAAAATCCTAAGGCACTGGTACTGGGCCAGAAGAGCTGTATCGTCGATTGCCGTTAGCTGCATATGAACTGCGTACCAGTGAAATTGTGGTTGCATATGACATCAATTTTGAATTGTTGCTGTAGGTAGCTGGCTGTCTCTGGCTGTGCATCAGTTATCCCACCAATGAGCGAAGTTGAGCTTGTCACTGTTATTACAAATGTCATGCAAAATACTGATTATCGATACATCCTCTGAATGTCTTGTGAGAAGCGAATAAAGGAGCTGTCTAGATACCTATACAGTCTGTTGCCATACACTGGTCAGTAGTATCGGGAATCTAGGGCGCTGGATCACTACGAAAAGAACGAGGTCAGTTACAAGCATATTGTTATACTGTATTTAATGCGGTACGCTGTACTTACTTGTGTCATACTACATTATATCATTCTCTGTACTTTTTCCTGGTATTTCAGTGCGATGTGTTTCTCTACTGTTCCATTTATCCCGTCCCGCACCCTGCGGAATGGAATACTTGAACTTTCTGTGATGTGTTTTGGCTCTCTAGCTGTTGTCGAGCCTCAACTCTGACGTTCCAGCGCCGTCTTTGATGTACCAGCGCCATCTATGATGTACCAGTTCCCTCCGGGTTGTTCTAATACCCTCCGCGATTTATTAGTGCACCTTGTGCTGCACTAGTGCCCTTTGTGCTGCACTAGTGCCCTTTGTGCTGCACTGGTGCCCTTTGTGCTGCACTGGTGCCCTTTGTGCTGTACTAGTGTCCCTTGTGCTTAGCAATTGGGCCCTTCTTGGTGTATTAGTGCTCCTTCTACTTTACTGATGTCCCCTACTAGTTCCCATTGTGCTTTACCAGTGTTTGTTGTGCTTTACTAGTGCTCCATGTGATGTACAAGTGCATTCTTGCTCTTCTTATGCAATCGTGTGTTCTACTAGTGCCCTCTGTACTCCACTAGTGCTCCCCCTCTCCCTTGTAGCCACCCCCTACCAAAGAAGAGCTCCACAGAGAAGACGTTTACATGTCTTGTTGTTTATGCAAGAGTGATTAGCTGTGAGATGATAATGTGTTCATGTTAAGTCTTGAGTGTGGCTGTGTAGCTTACCGACTTTTACGTATCTCCTAAGGCTTAACTATTCTCTCTCTTTTTCTGTTCTCCTCTTCTCTCTTTTTTCCTGCCATTGGGCACCAACTTAATACGAGCGTGTAAAAAGATGGGGCTGCTTCGACAGCGCGTTCGGTTATTGACTTGTCAGACCTCGTATGATGTTGTTTCATGAGGTGTGGCAGTCCACCGCTCCTGGACGAGACAAGATTTCTGCCAACGTCACTGCAGCAGCCTCATCCCTACATCTCGACCTTCGAATAACCTCCCTTACCATGGAATACGTTCATCGTAATATGGTGCAGGAAAAGAATACATCGTACCTCGTCTCAATCTCCTGCGTGCTAGGAATCCCTGTCACTCTGATCTAACCGTCTAGATTCAATCCCTCCGCTCCTCAATTTTAAATCAGGATTCCTCTACGCATGGGAATATTTCATGTTAGCATGTGTCTTGAGGAAAAGCATACCCCGTTTTGAGATCGCCGTGCAGTGCGTATGTACTGCCTGTATCGGAAATTTCTAACCACCCATTGGCCCCCCTGCCACTCTTATTATGTATTGCATATCGAGCATATGAGAAGGTACATTGAATTCAAATTGTACATTAGGCGAAAACGGCAACACCTTTTGCCAGTTGGAAGTACAGTCCCCGTGCTAATAGAGTCTCTGTGCGAGTACGGTCGCTGTGTTAGCACTGCCGATGTATTAGCAAGGTCGCAGTTGTTTTAGTCCTCGTACAAGTACGGTCGTTGTGTTGTTACTGCTGCTCAAGAGTAAGTTGGGCTCCAAGGGCCAGCTTCTTTTGTTTAGTTTCTGCTCTTTTGGTTTATTGTTTAGCAACCAGCGCAGCCAAAGTAGTCAAAGTAGTGTAGGCTGAGTGCAACTTCAACCTTACTGTTTAGGCAGTGAACAAAACATGGCTTGAATCCAGTATCTTGTTCTGGATTCTAGCTGTAGCGTTTGATACCTGTTTTTATGATAATTGTTTTTATCTTCATCATATTCACCTCCAACACTGCCAACTCTAAGGGTATATATTGCGGATGGGTGATCTCACATTTTAACTTGATGGTTTTATAAGCAGGCTTTAGATGACGTTGAGGAGGAACGAATGTGGTTTAATTTTTCTTAAGTTCTTCAGATTGACTTTTAATCATTTTATTTGTAATCGGTTGCTTATTCATCATCAGTTATGTTATACTTTTGTCCATCACGAGTTATGGTATACTTTTGTTACATTAAGAACGCGAATCTAAAGATTTCATGAAATGATTTCACTTCATAATGAAGTAGCAAGAACTACTCTAACATTTCTGTTTATTGCACCAATCTAACCTGTCAGAAGTTTAGACTAAGATATGTTAGGTGCGTTAGGTATATAAGGACAACCCAGACCATCATTGAATATCCGGTGAAAAGAAATGACAGGAATTTTAAAAATATTTTGGGCTCACTTGTTTTACGACTTCGGTGTGATGGGAATGTTCAAATTTAGACTATTTAAATTGATCCAAGATTTCACGATTATAATGTACGATATATTTACTATAAATGTGTATTTATAGAAACTTTAGGTATACTATATGAACCTAACAGCTCGTTAAGTAGCATAAGGACGTGGAATTTAGTTTTCCCGATTTTTTATACATTTCGTATCCAGAGTCTGGGTTTACATTTGCAGTACCAATCCTTATTTCAAGACACTACCCCCTGTGGCCCCCGGGCATACCTTTGACATTCGCCGTAAATAGGACATTGAATTTACGCCGTAACCTAACTCCATTTATATTTTTTAAAAATCCTAAACTTGATGAAGCCGTCTCCAGCGCGCTGGAAAGCTTCGTCAACCTAATCTACTCTATTTAAAGTCAGCTCTGCACAAAGAAGGAAACACCGGGTGCGTTTATTAGAGGTTATTTCTCAGTTTGTCACAGACCACGTAACAACGTCACCTGTTTCAAATTTGGTGTTGGGAATGATGTGTGTTCCTAAACGTATCGACCCTAACTGTTGCTGTGTCGTTTCCTGATCACATAAATGGTCCTGCGATTTACATCTCTTAACGTATTTCTCTTCAATGTCTTGCTTCTCTGTTCTTGTGCTTCACAATTTTAGCGTCTTATGGGCTTCGTCTTTTCTACGACTCTATTGTGCGCTTGAGGAAGGTCAGGTAAAATGAATTGACATTGTGCGGCGTTTTCATGACCGGGCCACTCTCAAGTAGGAGCGGTAGCGCCTATCTCTCGTTGGCGGCCATCTCTACGGTCGCTTGTTGATCTTTAATTTTATACCGTTGAAAGAGTTTTTGTTATTGGACGACTGCAAATCAAACAATAATGGTGATTTTTTCTAGGGCAGGGGGGGGGAGGAAGGACGCGTTGGACTCCAATAAATTGGGACCTAGGATGTTAACTTGTGCGTTTAACCACGTTTGATTAATTGAAGCTTTGATCAACAAAGATACTAAAGCATAATTGGACTCTTCGCCAATTGATAGAATTCGTGATTTTATCCAACTGTTCATGAGGTTGCGTTTGACCTTCATAGACGACGAATTGGGATGATCCATTGCAATCCATGAATGTTTTACAACCCCCACAAAGTCTCTTCACTCTTACCCCCAAACTGATGTCATACAACGTCTCCTCACTTCTCACCCTTCCTAAATAAAAATCCCCCTCCCCGTTAACTGATGTCATACTATGTCTTCTCAGTCATCACCCGTACTAAATGAATCCCCCTCCGCGCACACAATGCCTCCTTCTTCATCTCTTTCCCAACGAACTAATGCCGTACACTGTATCCCCAATTCTCACCTTTCCTAAATAAATACACCCACACAATGTGTCCTTACCGCTCCCCGCAAATTGATGCCGTACAATGCGTACAATCCCTTGATCTGTGTTCCCTCTTAAACCGATGCCAACCTCCGTGCTCGCTTGCTCCTGTGTTCCTAGGTGTGTTATTGTCTGTTGAAGTCGCTCAGGAAAGCCGATCGTTCGGTTTCGTAATACTTGTACGAACTTTGTTATACTTGTATCTGTTTTTTATTCCGTCTTTATTCACAGCTTTTAACCGAACTTAATCTACATCTGTCGTTGATAGTCTATTTTTGACTTTGTAATGTTTTCACTTTTAATTCCTGTTCAATATTTGGCCGAGCAGCGTCAACTTCAACTAGATCGTCGAGCGGCGTCGACTTAAATCCATTGCTGGTGCCATTAGGGTCCCATTAGATCGTGAAACACCATCGAGTTGACTAATTCCTCTGAGATCCCACTCACTACAATCTCAGAAACATGTACTATTGCTATTACAGATTAGATATCGAACCTGTCACAAAGCCTGCTACCACGTTCACCCAACTTTGTTTGTTGATAAGACCCGTACTTCGATCGGTATGGAAATGTTCATCCCTGCTTAGGTTCTTTGCCCTCACTGTGTATTGACACATCGTGACGCTATGGGGTGCAATTTAGACCCTAGAAGCGAAGATTGCCTAACGTCGTGATCAGTATGAGGGCGAATTTTTATTAACTTTAAAGAGAATGGAGTTTCTTTTCTTGTCATAACCCGTCTATTAATAAGGTCAAAGGTTGAGAAATTTGCTCCTAGTGGTTCAGGACCGCGAGATTGTTTATAGAGTTTATTGGTTGCGAGGTCGGGTGATAAAATGCATAATAATGTTCTGGTTAATTACAAGTGCATAGTTATTTCTTTAATGTGGGTAATACTAATAACGTCAACACCTGTTAAAGTTGCCTCGACAAACACTGGAAGATTCATCCACTCACCTACTAAGAAAATGTGGCGGAAGGACTATCGCCGCCGAAGCTGGCAACAACTTCTGTTGGAGCTTTCATCGGCCGGTAGTCCAGGAATGATGGGCACAACATCTAGGCTGGGCTAGTTATACTGCGTATTCTATTTTGACGCATTGCAAGAATGTATTCCTCTTCAATGTCTTCATTCTATGTTCTTGTGCTGCACAATTTTAGCGTCATATGGGCCTCGTATCTTCAGACTCCCATCTTCTTCACCCTTAACTATTTCTCCTTATCTCCACCTTCCTGATTTGCTTAACGTTTATTGAACTCATAAGCATTTTATGTTTAGTTCGAATTTCCTTAAACTTAACTCAGACTCCTTCTTAGCAACTCTCCTAATAGTCGTTGCACACACACTCACACACGGATAAGCACACAGACACGCGCACTAAACACCCACATACCGGCCCTAACTACTCTCCTTTCGGGGGGCTAGTAACAGCCAAGTTGCGTTCTTTCTTTCATGCAACCTTTTTCTACGACTCTTCTCTTCTTCCCATTCTTGCTGTTCTCATGCGTGGAATTCCCTACACCTTGTGTGGATCTCATGCATGGGATCTACTTTTTTTCTGTCTCCTCTTCATCTTCTCCCTCAGCAGGTGTTGGAGCGCGTAGCTCTGGCACCTTAAAGACTACTGCGAATCCTTGGGACTCCGAAGCAGGGTAGGTAGCGTGTTAATCCTCGTTACTGCTACCCGTGAAGTGCTGGGACCATATGGCCTCAGCACCCTAGGAGTTCCTGTCCCTCCTGTGGCACCCGAACATACCATAGACGTTCGTCGAACATACCATAGACGTTCATTGACTTTGCGCAGTAGTAAACCTAACCAAAGCCATTACAAGAAGAAAAAATAAAAGACTAACTTGATGCAACACTGTTTGCTGGGTTGACATTCGGCGCCAGAAGAATGATGGCTCCAGCGCGCTAGAAAGACTAGGCACTCTCATCCAATCGTATATTCAAAGTTTTCAGCAGAGTAACTCAACATCTTTGCTGCTGAGAGATCGAACATCACCTCTTTAAAACGGGGGCAATTGGCACCTCAAAACGAATTCCTGTCTGATGTGACCTATGTTCATTCATCTTCATGTGGCGCCCTCGTTAACCACCAAATTGCAGTTCTCTTTTTGCGTGTAAAAGTTTTTGCTGCAAGTATACTCCCTCCATCTTCCCCCTTGTACACGGACCTCTCCCTTTCTGGAGCACAAAGCGGTAAACACCCAGCCACACCACATGAGTGTTTGTATATAATGAAATTAAAATTAGGTTTACCGTTGGGATATATATTTATTGCAATCGGCATCAAAATTGAGTTTCTGCCATCTGTCACCCAGACTTCCAATTGAAACCAGTGCTCCATTGATGGGCAAGTTTAGGGTCCAACGGAGAGGGCTTCTCAACCTCTCTAGAATGTTTCATACTTAGATTCCCCAAGCAACTAATGGAAACTTATAAAAAATGCTCCTATCAGAGGTAACCCTACCTCGGCTGGAGATTTCGGCACCAGTGATCGCATCCCGAAATTAACAACAACGCGCATGAAAGTACGAAACACCCATAACTAATTGACTGGCCTTTCTGAGTTGTAGACTGAGGCCTGCAGAGCAGTTGCCAGTACAATCGATGCATGTCTCACAAAGCTCGAGGAAAGTGCCGCAACTGTGGTACTCTAACTATAACTATGGTGCTCTTGTTTAGGATTCAGCAGCCTAAACAAATCTCGAACCTTTTCCATCATCGCAACCGGCGAAACTTCCATCGAAACTTTGAAAATTAAACCAATGAGCTTCCACTTCGACAAAATAAACTCTGGTAGCAAGACTACTTCAAGACTAGGAGCTTAACCACAAATAATTCTGGTGAACGCCTCTGCGGCGAAACAAAAACTGTCATTCATTTTCCGTGAACACTTACGGGCATACTAGACATCACTCACAAGGCTATAGGTCTTCAGTCACTTACCGAATATTTCAAATATGCACGCCTACTTGGATGATCAACTCACCGCCTGGTAACCTAGATTTACGAATATACCAAAAAGCAACCACGAGGGAACGTGCGATGACTCGCGTTGAGGCTCCGTGGGAAATGAGGTCCAAATTAAAACCCAACAGCAACCACTCCAACCGATATACTACGGTGGATCTAACTTATTTCAGGGCACCTGTCGAGATCAACTTCTTAGTCTGGCCTACTGTAAACTTATTCACAATATGTACTGCACAAAAGTTCCAGACTAATCGAAGAGTAAAATACTGAAATTTCCGACGTAGATACACAGACGTTGTAAACTATCGCCGGAGGGGAGCTCCCGCTCAGTCTGAGGCAACCTAACGTGCGGCTACCCTCCCACAAGAAGCTTTTTTTTCTCAGCTTAGGTAAATGCACCTGAGTTAGTCCTATTTATCAAAATAAATTGCACCCACACGAACGTCGTCTTCTCAAACTCTGCCAAATACACACTCGGCTCTACATAACGTACAACACGACCTTTTACAATGTCCGCGGCAGGCCAAGAAGTCGAATTCTGCTGGATCACTGGTCTTATGGAAACAAAGGAAAATGAGCTAACAGATTCCCTCGCTAAACTGGCTTCCATCCACACTGAACAATGTATCGGTGCGCCCTACGGGGGAGCCTATTATGACTCACGTTGAGGTTCCGGTGGAAAAGAGGCTCAAGTCAAACAATGTATCGTCATACACTACAGAGATTGATTATTTATCATCAACTCCAAATGCTTCCCTAAACGGATTCCAATTCTCGCCCTCTATAACTAAAAGCATGCACTTTACCCTTGTGCCCGGTTTACACCTGAAACCAGCCCTAACGCTGCACAACACACCTCTACTATACGAAGAAACGATCAAATTCCTGGGTCTTGTGTGGGATCCTAAACTCACGTGGCGACCCCACATTGCAGCCCTGGCGACTCGATGCAAAAGGTGGACGGGACTTATCCAATCGGTAACATCCCTGAAGTTCGGTGCCGACATGGACACCGGAATGACGTTGTTCAGAGCAATAATACGATCGCGCATGGACTACGGAGAAGTTGTCTACGGATCTGTAGCCAAAACTACTCTCGACCCTCTCTCGACCATCGCAAACAATGCTTTGCGTATCACAACCGGCGCGTTCCGCTCCACTCCAATCGAATCACTTAACGTGCTCGCTAACGAACTTCCACTTCCGATCCGGCGAGACAAACTTTCGCTACAATACTACTTTAATACTAGAAGTCTTATCAACAACCCAGCAATCAGCTACATCACTAACATATCTGATAAGTGCCTTTTTGCGGCTAAGAAGAATATATGCCCACCATTTTCCCTACGCGTGGACAACCTGCTGACCTCGCTCAACATCAATC
>SDVV010007640.1:0-17669 GCA_016164225.1 Gammarus roeselii | reverse complement strand
TGGGTGTGCATGATGGGTGTGCATGATGGGTGTGCATGATGGGTGTGCATGATGGGTGTGCATGATGGGTGTGCATGATGGGTGTGCATGATGGGTGTGCATGATGGGTGTGCATGGTGGGTGTGCATGGTGGGTGTGCATGATGGGTGTGCATGATGGGTGTGCATGATGGGTGTGCATGATGGGTGTGCATGATGGGTGTGCATGGTGGGTGTGCATGATGGGTGTGCATGATGGGTGTGCATGATGAGTGTACATGATGGGTGTGCATGATGGGTGTGCATGATGGGTGCGCAAAAGTTTCATCAATCGACGTGAAGGAAATTTAAACAAATTTAAGTTGTCGACTATTACCCAATAAATTCGAACTTGGCTCCCTGTTTCAAGATGCAACCTTGTTTGGGCCAAAAGACCTGCTATTGGCTCGTGAATAGTCATGTGTTTATGAATTTGTGAACTTATAATTATAGCCTTCGTCTGCGTGATCTTCGCTGCAGGCGCCGGAGCACCCCCGCCATATGCTTGTGCCAGTCGTAGGATATTGCTCAACATGTCGTACGAACACGCGGGTTCGCACTGCAAGGCTGCTCGTTCACACGTTGCGAAACACGGGCTGTTTTGAACCGTGGCGCGCCGAGGGTCATTGACCCCGGCACGTGCTTTGATCGACCCCGTCGTGATGTCTGGCTCAGACTAGTCTAGGGCATGGCTCTGGCTCAGATTCTGGAAGTTTGTTCAGAAGAAAAATACTAATCGCTTATGAAAAGTGTTGATCTGCTTGTAGAAATAATTAAAATTTTCGGTAAAGGTAGTTCGGAACTAATATTTTTTCCTTAAGGTTCCGCTTGTTAGGGGCACCTTTGTTTCTGGTCTTAAGTGGGCAACGTAGAACACGGCTCCCACTCCACCTTAGTGAGCTGAATTCTGAGCCCACTACACCTTAGCGAGCTGAATTTTGAGCTCATTCCGACCAGAAAAACATTTTCTGAAAACCTTCCACTTGTTCACGCAGTTTCCAAATTTCGAGGTCCCGGGTGTTTTTGGTCTGATGCCCGTGTAGTTCATGAACGACACACATCTTATCAACGATCCAACCAACGGCACCAACAACACAGTCATCGCAGCCAAAGCAGCTGTCGCATCAACAGGGACAAAACAGTAGAATTCAAGGTAGGACTAGTGGGCTCATCGGAAATGGTGTCGTGCCTTTTAAATAGAAATGAAGGACGCCTGGTACACGTTGAAACTTCACAGACAAAAGAGTCGTCACACTTCCCTTGTTCCGAATTTAATTTTCATCCAACTTCGACAGATTCTTAAAGATCATCTCAAACTCATTTTTTTTGGTATGATTCTATCCATTTTTCACTGATCTGTAAACATTTTTAACCAAGCATTGACACGCTTATCTAATGAGAGTCACACTCCAGTGTACCGCAAACTGAATTCTGCACCATCTTTTCAGATAGCTGCAGCTTCTCAACTCCTCTACGCTCGGTCCTACATTTTTTTATGTACCCAGACTACAAACAGTTCTATACGCCCTAAATAAGCTGGTCTAGGTGACGTTACGTAATTGCGATAAAAACAATAAATGCATCCACGATAACGCCACAATGCCGGGACCACCTGCTGCTGGAGATATAAACAGCTAGTTAGTCTAGATCCCGCAAGAAATAACTTGGGTGTGGATAATAACCCCTCTGCCCGTGGGTGCATAGACAACGCCGTTGCATGAATACTGCTCTAAACTTCAAGTCTCAAATGTTTATGCCTTTCTTGAGTCTGAATCTTCACCAAAATGATATTCCAGAAAAAATGACAGTCGGACACAACATGGCGGGAAGTGTGCTGGCTGTTAGCATTTACTGTGACGTGTGGCCTACTGACGTGTGTGAATCATCGCACAAAAGCACTACGGCGCTTGCGCTGAAGGAGACATAGCATGGTCAGTAGGACTCCCGGTACACTATATGCCTCACTGCTGCAACATTAGAACACCAGGTGACGCCACCGCCGCCTGATATCCTATTGCCGGCAAGTTTCCTCTTTCATAGCACGGAAATGTATAAAAAAATGTGCATGCCTCTATCTTTATTTAGTAATTTTATTTTGATTCGCTACTTGAGGGAGAGGGCCGCTGTTGCTGCCACAATCAATACTACCACAACTTAAAGCTTACTGATGTTTCTTTCAACTGTTATCTATTTTGCCCTCAGTGTTGCCACTCCGCGTTCCATCTATGAAGTATCTCCGAAACGCTCTATATGTCTTCTAATCGAACCAAACAACAGATATTTGTCTTTTGTTTTGCTGGATTTTGGTGAATATTTCCCTCCATCGTGACTGAAGAAACGCCATTGTCACTAAATCATTACATCATTGGTCATCTCAACATAATAAACAAAATTTGGGAAGATGAAGAAGGGATTTTGCGCAATTTTAGGAATGAAGTTGAGTTCTATTGTAGAAAGTCGACTGAATCTTGGTAACGGTGGGCCAAGTTTTTGAACGATATCAGTCATCACTTCTTCAAAGCCAACCATCATTCCTTCCACTTACTAATCGTTTCTTCAAAGTTACCAAACATTCGTTAAAGTAACTTATTTCCACATCCTTATTTAGCTTGTCCTCCTATTAGTTGCCTGCTCATTTATCAGCCTCCTTCATTCATCTATGATTGCTCCTTAATGAACGCTCTTCCGTCATTTCAGTTTGCTTTGGAGAAACACCAACTCTGGTCTTCGTCTAGCCCAGTCCAACTCCAGTCCTGGGCTATTGGGTCGCTCACCCCACTTTCTAGCGTATGCACATGCTAGTTGAGCGCCAAGACACTAGACCTAAGCATTAGTTAGGCTGGAAAAGGCAGCGGCCTCCTAGACGGATAGATGGTTGTATATACAAAGGGACGGATGGACGGCCGACCGGCCGGACGCACTACTAACACTTGCCCCCTCGGACCCTCGATAACCACAGCTGGCCGAGACCTATGCCAGCTGCCGCCATCACTGAAAGTTCTTCGTTGATTCACCTGTTTTTTTTTTCAATACGCAAAAGGTTTCTTCAATTTACGTGAATGCAGTTTTTTATATTTAGACGTGCATTCATATCGCCGTGGTCTAGGTGACTTTAAGAGACAGTCATATCGCCGTGGTCTACGTGGCTTTAAACGACACTCATATCGCCGTGGTCTACGTGACTTTAAGAGACAGTCATATCGCCGTGGTCTACGTGACTTTAAGCGACAGTCATATCGCCGTGGTCTACGTGGTTTTAAGCGACATTCATATCGCCGTGGTCTACGTATCTTTAAGCGACATTCATATCGCCGTGGTCTACGTGGCTTTAAGCAACATTCATATCGCCGTGGTCTACGTGGCTTTAAGCAACATTCGTATCGCCGTGGTCTACGTAGCTTTAAGCAACATTCATATCGCCGTGGTCTACGTGGCTTTAAGCGACATTCATATCGCCGTGGTCTACGTGGCTTTAAGCAACATTCATATCGCCGTGGTCTACGTGGCTTTAAGCAACATTCATATCGCCGTGGTCTTCGTGGCTTAAGCCTACTTACACGGTCAGCTCTACTATTGATTAGGTCATATGGGATGGTTGCGCAGAGACTATGGTCATGTGTCAGCTCTACTATTGCTTAGGTCATAAGGGATGGTTGCGCGCAGACTATGGTCATGTGTCAGCTCTACTATTGTTTAGGTCATAAGGGATGGTTGCGCGCAGACTATGGTCATGTGTCAGCTCTACTATTGTTTAGGTCATAAGGGATGGTTGCGCAGAGACTATGGTCATGTGTCAGCTCTACTATTGTTTAGGTCATAAGGGATGGTTGCGCAGAGACTATGGTCATGCGTCGGCTCAACGCTTATAATGGAACCTCACGCCTTCGCCTTCAAATGCTAGCCTAGTAACATTTATGTCATGGCAGCGTATATTTGACACGTTGTAAAGTGTTAATTTTTACGTTACTCTATTTGATTGAGTTCTCTTTCCCACTATTCTAGCTATTAGAACTGTTTATAATACATCTATTATTGAGAGAGACGTTGCGACCAGCAGCCCTAATGCACGTACTCCTCGAGTGTGAGTCTGGGTTCATCCCTCCCTTTGCTCAGTGTAATAATAATGTACGCGACAGTACGCAATCAGTGGGTGCAAAGTTGTTTTCTTGATGGAGTGAAGCGTACGACATGTCGTCTTGATGTGAAGCGTACGACACACCATCTTGATGTGAAGCGTACGACACACCATCTTGATGTGAAGCATACGACACGCCATCTTGATGTGAAGCGTACGACACACCATCTTGATGTGAAGCGTACGACACCATATTGATTTCAAGCGTACGACACACCATCTTAATTTAAAGCGTACGACACACCATCTTGTTGTAAAGCGTACGACACACCTTCTTGATGTAAAGGGTACGACACACCCTCTTGATGTAAAGCGTACGACACACCCTCTTGATTTGAAGCGTACGACACACCCTCTTGATTTCAAGCGTACGACACACCCTCTTAATGTAAAGCGTACGACACACCATTTTGATGTGAAGCGTACGACCCACCATCTAGATGTAAAGCGCACGACACACCATTTTGATTTGAAGCGTACGACACACCATCTTGTTGTAAAGCGTACGACACACCATCTTGATGTGAAGCTACGACACACCATCTTGATGTGAAGCGTACGACACACCATCTTGATGTGGAGCATACGACACACCATCTTGATGTGGAGCGTACGACACACCATCTTGATGTGAAGCGTACGACACACCATCTTGATGTGAAGCGTACGACACACCATCTTGATGTGAAGCGTTCGACACACCATCTTGATGTGAAGCGTTCGACACACCATCTTGATGTGAAGCGTACGACACATCATCTTGATGTAAAGCGTATGACACACCATCTTGATGTAAAGCGTATGACACACCATCTTCACATGAATAAGTGACTTCTTCGCCATCATCAAATGGTATGCACTTCTACCATATCCTGCGTTTGCACCGAGAAGGAAGTCTCTTCTCCTTGAGTGACTCCGGTTGTAAAAGATACTACCGTCAATGTATGGTAACTTCAGATTGAAAAACTTGTCCTCACATACACGGTGTCTTCTCATGAGTTGTGATATCCGCTTGAAGACTGCGGCTCGTTCATTTCCTTACACTCTATTAAAGGAGATCATTTCAAACCACCACGCCCCATTCAATGCGTTGACAGGGTAGGAACAGAGATGAAACACAGCCACAATTGAATTCTTCCCATCTAAACTCCTTTTTTGGTCAACCAATTAGAATTTTAGGGAAATTTTCCTCCTGTTTTTAAGCCAAGTACGCTTCTACTTCACTATCCAAGTCCCCTAAAACCCAGTTAAAAAGAATTGGCGAGATATCTTCGGCAAAATGTTGACCGAAGATGAATTCGTTTATAAAAAGGAAGCCAAGAGGTCACGTCTGCCTCACCTGCCAGGCTGCGCGGTAGACCTTGTCAATCTACAGGGCAGTTCCCCAACGAGACGAATATCCCGGGCACGCTACCGAAACAACCCATCACAGACAAAAGAAACAAGGCACACGCTACAACGATGAGACCCATTACATTCATCTATAAATCGCCTTCCAGCACAGCGCGACGGCCGGAGGTGTCTAGCCTAGTGACCAATATGCACCGGAAACCGTTGAGCGGTGCCGAAGACGATAGAAGCCTAGTCGTGGTTTTGGGGCGTGATTTTGCTTGCTGGAATCAAACTCGTGTTTTCGTAATTCAATATTTCGTGCTTGATTTATGTATTCACGGGCGAATTTCCTTCGGCATTTCTATAGTGGGACTAAGTTTCGTACACTCGCGCATTGGCGACTACGCGCTACACGTGACAAAAGACAACACGTTTATACTTGTTTGAAGGTTTTCGGACGCACGTGTGTGCGCTCCTGTCTAACACATGTTGAAAGAGAGCGCATGCAAGTTTTTTGTTTATACTTTCTATTGACATCACTCGAACAGTGATACAAATTTGATGAGATTCGTTAACGTTCTAAGATCATCTTTTATAAAACTCGCACATCAACCTTTGACTCCTTTGATGTGCACGCAACCATATGTGTCAAAGGAATCAATTGTGGAACTCCATTCAATACGGTCATTGGAGGGCTTCGTATGGGTCGCTATCCCTGGCGCTAAATTCTTTTATAGCTAACGTCAGATCAACCACTATCATCTCCGCCAACTGCCTTATCAGCCCCAAGTTGTTCCGACTACCTACCTACGGTACCATTTTTTAACAGCGAACATTCATAGCGTTCCTCAGTCACACCAGCCACTGTCATATCTGCCAGTGACATTCTGGCGAAAATATGTTTCAGCCCACGTCAGAATCAGCCACCAGTCGTACCATTTTACCGGTTCTCACTTTAATGGAACTTTTCCTGCCCCACCTAACCTAACCTAGGGTACGTGTTTCTAACCCGCGGGGCAAAGGTACGTATTTCTAACCCGCGGGGCAAACATACGTAATTTTGTAGGGTACGTAATGCCGTTTTTTAGTTTTTTTTTATTGAAGTTTCATTAAAGTGATAACTGTTAAGTTGGTACGCCTGTTTCGCTGAAATGACAGTGGCAGATATGACAGTGACAGATTTTGAAGTGGTGGAAAATGCGTGTGGGCTGAATCATCGTTAGGTAGAAAGCACGTGGGATGAAAGAATTTTAGCGGTTATAACAGTGTCCGGCCATGACAGTTAGGTGAAGTGAAGTGGTGATAGTGCGCGTGTGCGGGAATAATTTTAGCGCGAACGCTGGGCTTCCTTCTATACTATACTATTGGAGGGCGTGTAACTAATTCCATCGCCAAGACGACACTTCGGCGCTGGCTAGAGACTGGACTCGCGGTGCACTATAGAAACATAATTTCTGCTTAATCTAGTCCAGTGAGTGAGTTACAATACATTCATGTATAGCCAATTATAGGGTGCGAGTGCATCATTTCTGACTAATCTACTCCAATGCGCGAGTAACATGAATTTCGCACTAAGCCTATCTGAATTAATAAAATTTAGACAACATCTCAATGAGGACTTTTCTTCCAGGTGTTGCCGGAGCGAGGTCCAGCTCCTCGATTGCGGCCTACGGAGAACGGACGCAGCCTCCAAGTGGCTGGCACCATCTCAGCGAGGCGAGTCTCTCAACCTCCGGGAGGCCTTCCTCCTGAGAGCGACCATCGCGGAGGAGGGCATCGCCCTGGTGGTCACTCTACTCTTGGTGGTCCTCAGTCATTGCCAGGATACATTTCCCCCGCTAACTCATGCCCAGCTCACCCTAATGGGCCGCCTGCCCCCCTCCATGGCATGCACTCCACCTCCATGACTCATCTTCACCAACAGTGCGCTGTTCACCCCGTGCCTGGGCTGGATCCTTCCAGAGCCGGTTCCATGCACGAGTTAAGGTTCGGGCTTCCCCCATCGAAAGTTTACACAAGTGAACCTGACCTCAGAGCTGGGGGTACAGTCTCAGTGCCCATGCCACAACACTCTCCGCACACCATCATTGGTCAAAGCCCGACGAAGGGCAGAATTAGGTCTAAGAAACGAAATCGTGCTCCTCCTCCGCCGCCCAGTAATGGCGCATTTTCTGACGGGTACGTGCATGAGCATAACAGTCGCATAAGTTCTGACACTCCTCGAGCGGTTCATTGGGGAACTTCCGACACACAATCTCGACCTCCGTCCCAAGTTTCAAGCAGTAGAAGTAAGTCAAAAAGCCGAAAAATGGGTCTCTTCAAAAAAAGAAGCGAGAGTCGTAAATCTGACAACGAATCCTCCTTTACTGATGATCAGTCAAAATCTCGGTACAAGAATAGTCCATTGTCGACTCCGTTGGAACATTCTAAGGATGAGAAACGGGAGCGGGCGCGGAGTGTCGACTGTTTACAGTATGAATTACGCCGTGGGTCTCCTCTTACGTCCTCCATGGCCAATGGAGATGCCGCTGTTGGTCGCGGATCCAGCAGCGACGAAACCAATTCCTCCAATGACAAAGAATCTCGTCGTAGAAGTCAAACCATCGAACGCGATTCACGCCGTAATAGCCGAGTGGATGAAATCGACCACCGCTTGAGCACAACCATGGAAAGGAATCCAAGGAGTCAATCACGCGACAGTCAGAGAAGACAGGAAGAATTTAGATCACATAATAAGGTGGAACAGCGGCGCAGCCACGATTTGCAATGGAGTCGCAGCAGTTACATGATGAAACCCTACGGTAGTCCTCTTGGAGAACGAACAGCAGCGGAAAAACAGATTTTGGAAAGAAGAGCTTCCAGCAGTGCTGCTCGACCAGAAAAGATTCCTTTGACGACAGCGTTTGATGAATGGGAACAAGCCGAAAAGGAGGTTTCGAACAGAAAAAGAATATCTGCTAATATGAAGCAGGAGTTGTTGAATGCTGCAAAGAATTTGAGAAAATCTTCCGTTGAGTCGAAGGTTGAAGATAAGAATAAAGTGTCAAGAAAAAACTCTGCCATAAATGTTACCAAAGAAGAAGAAAAGACTATTCATTCATTCAATGTACAATCACCCCTACCTGCACAAAAATCTGCCGAGAAGGATGTTCCTAAGACGTTCTTTTTTGGCATGGAGCCTGGAAATGCAACCGAAACGCCTATCTCTAAAAATAAATCTACCAAATCAGTTGAGACTGAAGAGGTTAGGATAGAAGGAGTGAGTGTTGGATATTCAAAGCGTAACTCAGAGGTTATTGAGCGGAGCCGAAGCAAAAGTAGAGATTCTGTTGCTGCAACAAGATTATCTGACCACAGCGAGAAGCCGGCGAATAACGGGAAGATCTCTAAAGATGTGGATGAGTTTGCTGTCGCAATTGAAAGAAGAAAACAAAATGGTTTCGCTCGAGACGATCTCTTTGGCAATTCTATTAGACGCGAAGACGGAGGTTACCATTCGCGTCAGAATTCAGGTAGTTTTCACCTGGAAAACGAGAATCCTTCTGATGAAGATCTCAGCATCAGCGTTAACTTAAGGCCTGTACTGCCTAAGAGGCAGAGGGAAATTCCTCGTTTCAGCCCGAATGCCGCTTGGCGTTTTTTGGGAGAAGAACCTTTTCTGGCGGAAGAGAGTAATAATCTAAATGAAAGCAGAAGCAGTGAAGAAGTGGATGCTGTATTTGAAGACAAGATTCGAGGCTACGCCAGACCTGTGGCGCCTCCTCGAGGTTCGGGGGAAAAATCTGCGGATTCTGGCATTTCCGGTGACGCAGGAAGCCCTGGACCGATGCAAGAGTTTGAACCCATAACACCATCATGTGCCATTAAAATCGTGAACGGTCCTCTTGCTGCGTCTTCTCCTGTCGCTTCGGGTCGTTCCGAAGCAAGACGAGCGTGGACACCAGCACAGGACCTTGATGAAAACAGCCTCGATGGTAGTGGGGAGTCACCATCCAATAGGGCTGTTCAGAATAACACACTCTCTACGCCTCCGAAGCTGACGTCGAGAGCTAACATGTTCAGCCTTTTTGGATTGAAGGAAGGAAGAATGTCAAGTAGTTTTGGTCAGACTGAAGACTCTCTCATTGAATCGGGGAAATCATCCAAGCACAATGCAACTATTGATGAAAGTAGCGCTGAAACCATGAGTAATTTCCGAAAATTGAAGCGATCTGTTTCTGGTAGTATTAACGTTGCCACAAATACAACTTTAACTATGCATGAGGCAAATTCGAAAAGTGACTTGAAAACTGTTCAGAATGATAAATGGAGGGATAACTGGTGTATGACTCGGTCAATCCCTAGTTCCCTTAACAATTGTGACGAGACTGCTTCTCGCATAAAAGTTAATGGAAAACCAGTATCACCCTCGACCAGGATAGACCCTCAACCTGCAGCGTACTTGAGATTACACAGCGAAGGAGATTCCCCTTCCTCGATTCCATCGGCACCACGCAACAGGACGCCGTCTTACATCACTACGGGGCAAGCGGGGCATATCATGTACCTCCCCGAGTACAACTCACACAGAATACCCGACGACGAGTTCGCAGTGTCTGGAGAGATCCGCAGCAGAGACTTGAACTCGTCGAAGCATCTCGGCAGGTTCAGTAACGGCGACCAACGTTCATCTGAAAACCTCGACCACATTGGACCGACTTCTCTACCACCTCTATTGGCATCCGCAGGAAACTCTCCAGTGGGAGCTCGCATCAAGAAAGGGAAGAAGTTCTCGTATCAGAGCACCGTGAGGGTTCTTGAGAAGAGGAAGATTGAAGAAAAGTTGAACCGTGAGGTTGCGGCCAAAGAAAAACAAAGAATACAAGAGGCTTCGGCTATGAGACAGGTGAGTTTCAAATTCTTTTTATGAACAATATGGTAATGATTATGCAATTTGACAAGCTTTGAGGAGTTGTGAGGGGCGGTTTGTTCACACATGTGAATCTTTGTGCTTACGTGATATTTGATCGTAGTCTTATAAATTTTGCCTAGTTATCACTATGTGTGACCAGCAGCGCAGTACTGATTATGCAATTTTATGTAGGTTTTTCAATATTGGTCGTGTTACATGTGGGATTCAAATAAGACTACAGCCTAATTAATGTACTGCAGTATCAAGAAATTTTAATTCCTTTCCAACCACCATTATGAGTCGACTCATCCGTTGTTACTTTTCAGGTGGAAGAAGAATTCCAGTTGAAGCGTGAGCGGGAGAAGAAACGCTTGAAGCAGCAGTTGAAACTTTATCAGGCAATGCATGGTGCAAAAGAAAGAGGGATGTCCGAGGAATCTCCCACCTACACCCGTAACGACTCTTTGAATTATCCTGATGACAGCTCCAACCCGAAAGACGACTCAATCGATCGCTATCACAGCGACCCACAGAATAACACGTCTGTTGAAGAGGAAGGGCTTCTGTCACCTTCAGGTTTCTCCAAAGAGTACTCCACAAATTCTCTGATGAGCCCCATCACGAAAAAGACCGGCGGAAACAAAGGGCATGCTCCTTCGTCTCACGACCTGACCACGAACGGCTTCCACTCGAAGGAAGACTACCTGGAGGGAAGCACTGGCGACCGCCCCAGGATTACCTCCCCCGAACATTCGAAGAGGTGTTCGGTTTCGATAAGCAATGGGGAGTACCCTCTTGAAAGGGGCTACACAGGGTACTACAAGAGCCAACAGAAAGAGGTCGCCGTGGATACAGGGCGACTTAGCTCTGGGGCGAGACGTATCAGTGGAGACGAAACCGCTTCGTCCTCTGGTAAGAATAATTAATCGTGTATAAACTTCCATTTTTGTTTACAATCACAATTGAAATATTGTTTTCAAATTCAATTTTATGTTTTGTAGAATATAACTGCGTATGATTTGTTTGCCTTGTTATCCTGTCAGTGTCTTCAGTATCGGGCCGGTCTCAGAGCAGCGACGGGCGTCGCCACCGTAGACGGCCGGCACCCGATGGAGCCTCCGCTAACGAGCCGCGATCGGAGGCTGCCGTGACCGCCAGGGCGAGGAATGGGCTCATGACACAGGTACGAGTTCAAGATAAGCTAAAAATCAAGTAAAGCCTCATGAACTCTGGTATGGTTTGATGACGCATGTACGGTCTGACGACGCAGGTAACTACGGGCCTTTGGCGCAAGAAACTATAGACTTTTGGCGCAGGTACCTACGGACTTTTGATGCAAGTACTTAAGGACTTTTGATGCAGGCACAGTAGCGAAAGAAAATTCGTTTCGTATTGTTGACTAAGAAACATCTTGAATGATAATTTTTCGCTTGATTTTTGAACTAATCGGAAATTGAATTTATATTATCCATTCAGTAGCTTTTTCTAGATATAATACCGTAAAAAAATTCTATGTGATGTTAGATTCCACGTGCGAAAAGTCGAGTTTGTTTTTTCGATTATAAACTAACCATAAACTAATTTTCATTCGCTACTGCACTTACAAACTTATCACTCAGCTAACAGCGGAATAATGACCCAGGTAATAACGGGCTTATGATGAAGGGACGGACTCATGGCACAGGTAATAACGGGCTTATGATGAAGGGACGGACTCATGGCACAGGTAATAACGGGCCTATGATGGAGGGATGGACTGACTCATGGCACAGGTAATAACGGGCCTATGATGGAGGGACGGGCTCCTGGCACAGGTAATAACGGGCTTATGATGAAGGGACGGACTCATGGCACAGGTAATAACGGGCCTATGATGAAGGGACGGACTCATGGCCCAATAAATAACGGGCTTATGATGAAGGGACGGACTCATGGCACAGGTAATTACGGGCTAATGATGAAGGGACGGACACATGGCCCAAGTACTAACGGGCTTATGATGAAGGGACGGACTCATAGCACAGTTACTAACGGGCTTCTGATTAAGGGACGGACTCATGACACAGATACTAACGGGCTTATGAGGAAGGGACGGACTCATGGCACAGGTACTAACTGGCTTATGATAAAGGGACGGACTCATGAAACAGGCACTAACGGGCTTATGATGAAGGGACGGACTCATGGCACAGGTAATAACGGGGTTATGATGGAGGGACAGACTCATGGCACAGGTAATAACGGGCTTATGACAAAGGGATGGACTCATGGCACAGGTAATAACGGGCTTATGATGAAGGGACGGACTCATGGCACAGGTAATAACGGGCTTATGACAAAGGGATGGACTCATGGCACAGGTAATAACGGGCTTATGATGAAGGGACGGACTCATGGCACAGGTAATAACGGGCTTATGACAAAGGGATGGACTCATGGCACAGGTAATAACGGGCTTATGATGAAGGGACGGACTCATGGCACAGGTAATAACGGGCTTATGACAAAGGGATGGACTCATGGCACAGGTAATAACGGGCTTATGATGAAGGGACGGACTCATGGCACAGGTAATAACGGGCTTATGATGAAGGGATGGACTCATGGCACAGGTAATAACGGGCTTATGATGAAGGGACGGACTCTAGACAGGTACAAACGGGCTTATGACAAAGGGACGGACTCATGGCGCAGGTACTAACGGGCTTATGACAAATGGGACGGACTCATGGTACAGGTACTAACGGGCTTATGACAAAGGGACGGACACATGACCCAGGTACTAACGGGCTTATGACAAAGGGACGGACTCATGGCACAGGTACTAACGGGCTTATGACAAAGGGACGGACTCATGGCACAGGTACTTACGGGCTTATGACAAAGGGACGGACTCATGACACAGGTATTAACGGGCTTATGACAAAGGGACGGACTCATGGCACAGGTACTTACGGGCTTATGACAAAGGGACGGACTCATGGCACAGGTACTAACGGGCTTATGATACAGGGACAGACTCATGGCGCAGGTACTAACGGGCTTATGACAAAGGGACGGACTCATGGCACAGGTACTAACGGGCTTATGACAAAGGTACGGACTCATGGCACAGGTACAAACGGGCTTATGACAAAAGGACGGACTCATGGCACAGGTACAAACGGGCTTATGACAAAGGGACGGACTCATGGCACAGGTACTAACGGGCTTATGACAAAGGGACGGACTCATGGCACAGGTAATAACGGGCATATGATGAAGGGACGGACTCATGGCACAGGTACTAACGGGCTTATGATAAAGGGACGGACTCATGGCACAGGTACTAACGGGCTTATGACAAAGGAACGGACTCTAGACTGGTACTCACGGGCTTATGACAAAGGGACGGACTCATGGTACAGGTACTAACGGGCTTATGACAAAGGGACGGACTCATGGCACAGGTACTAACGGGCTTATGACAAAGGGACGGACTCATGGCACAGGTACTAACGGGCTTATGACAAAGGGACGGACTCATGGCACATGGATGAATTTGAGAAGCCAGTGACTCCAGTGGCTCTGGTCGAGTTGGCATCCATGTATGGAATCATTCGACTGGGTTACGAACATTTTACGGGAGCTTTGTAACAACCCGAATATCAACAGGCAATCCAACTGCCCTTCCCGACCTCAACAGAACTGAGTACGATACTGTTCATGACCACAGGAAGAGTCGAGCACGATACTGTTCATGACCACAGGAAGAGTCGAGCACGATACTGTTCATGACCACAGGAAGAGTCGAGCACGATACTGTTCAAGACCACAGGAAGAGTCGAGCACGATACTGTTCATGACCACAGGAAGAGTCGAGCACGATACTGTTCATGACCACAGGAAGAGTCGAGCACGATACTGTTCATGACCACAAGCAGAGCGAGTAAGATACTGTTATTGACCACAGGAAGAGTCGAGCACGATACTGTTCATGACCACAGGAAGAGTCGAGCACGATACTGTTCATGACCACAAGCAGAGCGAGTACGATACTGTTGTTGACCACAGGAAGAGTCGAGCACGATACTGTTCATGACCACAGGAAGAGTCGAGCACGATACTGTTCATGACCACAAGCAGAGCGAGTACGATACTGTTGTTGACCACAGGAAGAGTCGAGCACGATACTGTTCATGACCACAGGAAGAGTCGAGCACGATACTGTTCATGACCACAAGCAGAGCGAGTACGATACTGTTGTTGACCACAGGAAGAGTCGAGCACGATACTGTTCATGACCACAGGAAGAGTCGAGCACGATACTGTTCATGACCACAAGCAGAGCGAGTACGATACTGTTATTGACCACAAGCAGAGTCGAGTAAGATACTTTTTCTAGGTACAAGTTCCAATGTCAGGAAATAAATTTTATCAAAGTTAAAGATCAAGTTACAGTATTTTTTTCAAATCTTGACATCACGACCACAAGTTACCCTGATCACTACAATATGATCACGACCACAAGTTACCCTGGTCACTAGAATACAATCACGACCACATGTAACCCTGGTCACTAGAATCTAATCACCATCACAAGTAACCCTGGTCACTATAATTTGATCACGACCACAAGTATTAGATTCTATAGGCCAGGGCTGCTTGTGGTGGTGGTGGTGGTTAGATTCTACTGGCCAGGGCTGCTTGTAGTGGTGGTAGTTAGATTTTAGTGTCCAGGGACACTCGCGGTAGTGACTAAATTTTTTGTGATCCAAGGCATCTTGTGGTCGTGATTAAATTCAATCGACAACGCTGGTCACTAGAATCTAATGACGATCACAATTCTTAAGTGCAACTCTGTTTCTCCTCCACAGGAGTTACCGGAGCAGCAGCTTCCACGTCGAGAGTACAGAGAGTACCGGCGCTCCCACAGAGCATCCATGGGGCAAGGTGAGTAGACTCCCCCCCCCCTTACGCATCTGTTAGGTTTACGAGTCACACGGAATTAAGGCCCAACCGAGGCGGTGAACACCCCCCTTTCTCTTCATTATCCCTTCTTCTTCGTCATTTACTCTCTTTTTCGCTCTCCACCACTATCTCTCCTTTTCTTCTCATCCTGAATTTTTGTTAACCTTATTTTCGTCTTATTTCCAGTTTAAATTACCCTCTTTCATATCACTCTCTCCCTCTTGACAACTTTCCCAAGCTGCACACTGGTTCTAAACTTCCTCCTATCGAGTAACTGATGACAGACAAGCTGCGCTTTTTCTTTCCTGCAGCGTTTTTCAGAACTCCTTCTGTTTATTTTTCCATTCACTCTGTTCTCATGGGCAAAATTCTGTATACTGCTAGTAGATCTTATGCGAAGGACCCTCGTTTCCCTTCTCTTCTTCCTCTTCCTCCTCTTCTTCCTTGGCGTGTGTTGGGGCGCAGTGCCCCGGCACCTTACGGATGCCTGCTAATCCTTGAGGCTCTGGAGCTGAGTAGGTGAGTGATAACGCTAGTTATTCCCACCCGGGGAGTTTTGGGACCAAATGGCCTGGCCTACCTTTGACATTCGAAGCCTAAAGAACATTGCCTTTACGCAGCAGTGCTCCCAATCACTTTCCACTAAAAGTTGTCTATAGCTTTATGCCGATTTAGCTGCTTGTTTGACGTTGAAAACCTACATCCCTCTAATATGTCTTCTTCTATGTGGCGCTCATCACGTATTGCATCACTAATAGATGATATGACGTTCGGCGCCAGGAGGATGTTTGAGCCAGTCTTTTAATAAATCCCAGTCACTCAATACTACACATTCTAAAGCTCTCTTCTTCATATAACCTTGTTGGTTATAAGCTTTCAAGTTATATTCAACCCCTTCTACTGATAATTACGACGGTTCAGATAATGTTAAGCAGCTATTTCCTCCCTCTGCCGCCGGCCCCTACGGGAGAGCTTGATCTGATCAAATTTGATCTCATTACAGGTGGCGGTGTCAGTGACAACTATCGACGAGACTTCAGTCGAGGCCAAGTGCAGACCGCTCTGGAGGAGAAGAGTAGCAGGTAGGCTCAACAGCAGATCCAGTAGGGTTTAAAATGTTGCACAGTTTCTAAAATGTCCTACATCCGGAAGCGAGTTGGCGACGATGCTGGTAGAATTTGTTGTCATGACTTATTTTTCGAATGTATTGCTATCAACAACTTTGCTTGGCCGTTTTTCCCATTCTGCGACTACTGTTACGGGGAGAAGTTACGCCATACGTAGAGTAAGAAACGTTTTCCTACAAATTTGTAAGCATTATTCCTTTTCCTTTCGTCTACCTCTAGAGTAGAAGAGATGCTCGCGCGGTTGAGGTTTTCTATGCCCTTCATAACCTAGCGCGCTCGATCATGTCCCTTCTAACTCGATGATTTATTGCTTATCACAAGGATAAAGCTGGTAGCTGCTCTACGTTGCTTCTTATATACTTCAATACATATTTTCTAAGATACAGAAGCTAAAAATTGACAATACATGAGATGCGGTGTAACAAATGCTGTGTACAATATGAGAATACTGTATCGGCTCTTGCACTTAGGATTTTATTTACTTTTTCAGCAGCAACGTTACATTGTTTGCAACTTATCAGATTGTTACTAATGAAGATACTTAGACCTTTCTCTGCGGTTGCGGGGTGGAATATTAGTGCATGACGACCAATATGGATAACTTAACATTTTTCGAGATGTAATATGCTTGCCCTTTTTCTAACCAATCAACATATTTGTTCAAGTTTAATTTCAACTTCTGACTCTCCAGCTTTGTGTGCACCTTTCCTCCTGGTTTAGTATCGCTTGCAAAAGTTGCTAATATCTGCAAGCACGTTTTTATCGAGAACTTATAACTAGTCCACGGGGAGGAGAGGAGGCTCCCTTCAGTACGACTCGTAACCGATTAGCCGTGAGTCACAATTTTATCCAGTTATTCAGCTCACCTGGAATGCCAATGATGTGAAATTCAACTCCTAAGCCTCTGTGGGCACTTTATTGTTGGCTTTTTAAAAATCGTAATTTATAACATCGACTGGAAATTTTGCGTCGTAAATTTCAGTTCTATATTTTAATAAAAGCAGCAAGTTTGTCAGGCAGGAAGGTTTGTCTTAATCTGGGCTGAGAATCTCCAAATATCACGTCGAAAGCTGATAAGGAGATAAAGGTCGATTGCTGATCAGGAGATGGGGATCGAGTGCTGATCAGAAGATGGGGATCGAGCGCTGATCAGAAGATGGGGATCGAGCGCTGATCAGAAGATGGGGATCGGGCGCTGATCAGAAGATGGGGATCGA
>SDVV010007639.1:0-17670 GCA_016164225.1 Gammarus roeselii | reverse complement strand
ATACATTAAAATATCAAAATGATGAAACAATCGACCAAATATGGCTAAAAGATTGTGCTACATGGAAGATGCAAACCTAAAATATCGTAAAAATTCCTAAAACTATGGAAAAACCATTTAAAATTCCGAAAACAATACAAATTCAACATATGTCAACCGATCATTACTAAGTATACATAACAAAATATAGTAACTTACAAAAAATCCATATCGTTCAGCTACTCGCGATATAGGGCATCCAACCGATACTCGCTGTACAGAAAATCTAGATAAGACTACTCAAACAGTCTATATACGCTTGATACCGGTTCATTCGGAACATGCGGATACGTGGAAACACCGATATATCTGGTTCAAAACTAAATAATGCGTTATGGGGTATACAGGTTCTCGTAACGAAGCTGCTACATCCCCAGAAATATATACATCAACCCGCCAACTGCCAAACAATTATACCATACTATTCCTATACATTGTATGTACATATGAAATAAACAGAAGTAAAACACAAGAGGTTGCTCAAATCCAACCATCAGGCTGGTACCAAGCAGGGCCGAACGCACCCTAAGGCTGCAAATCGAACTATAAAACATGCCTACCATACTATTCCTATAAATAGTATATGCAATCTGAAGATAAACCAAAGAAAATATCCCAATCCAACTGCTGGAAACCCACCAACCAACGCCGAATGAGTCAATTATACCCCCAACTAGATATGAATACAAACATAATCTACGCAGAAAAATCTATCGAATTTTAATCCAGCTGAAAATATATAATGATACAGACACTCAAAAGAGACAGACAAAATAAATCAGCTGTGGAAAATAGTGATAAGACAATGAACACCTAAAAGCAGTCACACCTGCCAAAATTCCAGGGGTGTACTGAACTTAGTACCTAGGGCGACCTCTTACGCCCACTTCTCCACATGTGATTATAAGCATACCCCCACACACAATGACTAAATATATAATGAACAAACGGTAAGTGAGCTGGTAAACCCAATATATTGGTATAAATGATGAAAATTATATATAAATAGTATGAATAATAAAAAGATAGGCCTTCAAACCATGAAATAAGCTCAAATTCACGCAGTAGAGAACCGAAGGAGTCAATTATATCCGATATTTAATGAAATAATACTATGAACATGTGATAAATACACAAAATACATAGTCATCAAGTGAAATATGAATTATATTATAAACAATACAAAGATAACCTTCAATAACATAAAAGATTCCCAAATCAACACGACAGATTACCGAAAACTCGGGGGCTGCCCGCGCCCCCCCCCCCCCCCCCCCCCCCCCCCTCTGCACCATCCTCCTTTTCACCCCCCCACCCGAATGACTTCGCCCACATCCAATCCGGCACCGCCTAAATCAAAACCGGTTCCGACCCGCCCGCCTGACCCGGTCAGTACCCTCCCCACCGCTATTTATTCCTATCTAATTCCTTCACAGGGTGGTTCTCCCGGTACTTAAATCTTCTCACGTCGCAGTCTTAATATTCTTACAAAGAGATCAGAATTGTGTCCAAGGTTCTAAAAATACCATTTTAACTTATACCAAACATTTTTAAGGAAATATTGTTTCATATTTTCACAGAACACCAAATGAAATCTATGAACATGAGGAACTTGAATTTACATTTTATATTTCCCAAGATAATACTGTGCCAGAATGCAAACGCCTAACACAAACCGTCTTGCCTTTCAAATTCCCTTCCCCCCCCCCCCCCCCATCTCTCTTGCACTCGCTCTACCTCGGGCGAGCGGCGGACACTGAAACCTCTAATCTCCGCTCTAAAGGGCTTTAATGAACTATGAGTGCATCACCATTGAAATGACTTTGCTTGTCGATGGCTATTCCCTACTGAGAAAGACAATGTTTCTAGAGCATAAACCGGGTCGGTTGACTGTTCATGACGTGGCAAAATATTTCTGATCAAACAGAACTGTATGGATTTCGACATACAAGACGTATATCTGAATCCATACCGAATGTGGCTGGTGATGTGTAGGGCATTAGGTGCCCCTCGGCGGCACTCAAACATCCCGTTTCTTCTCCTGCACAATGAGATCGGAAACTAATTCAAACTACTAAATTACTGTTAAGGAATAATAAGATTTTGGGGAATTTTGAATTATTAGAGACTGGTTATTCGCAAATAATTAAGAAGTGGAGTGAGAAGATGCAGGTGGATCGACAATCTTATTTTCAATGAACATGTATTATCGTATGATTTGCATGCCAATTCTTATCATTCACTGGTAATGATCACGTGGTTAAGATGCTTAAGATTACTAGGGAACTGGTCTAGCTCTTGGATTACAGCTTACCCGTGCTCCTATATTGAACAGAAGAGTTGAATACCCTAATGCATTTCTTATGTACATCTGTAAACGAAATGAGTTTATCATAAACGAAGAAACAATTGTCACATCTTTTACGGGTAATCCAAGATTTGTTGGTACGGTAGCTATGTTACACGCCAGCTTCTAAATGAATTGTGGCCGTCAGCAGATACAGATACACACAAGACCGAAACCCTCCAGAAAGGCGTGCGACCGATGACAAGGTGCACTTCACAATACTCTCATGCACTGACACACAAACAATCTGAGCCCTTCACCGCTAAAGGGTCTGGCCAGGACCTAGCAACACACCATTCGGTTCAAGATTGAGGTCCGAGACCAGGGTCGATCAACAGCATTAGCCTCCCCATTAACGTCCATCCCGGTTCTCTGCGAGACGCACCATGGTGGGAAAGCCCGTAAGGGCCGCGTCAAACTCGTCCATTCACAACCATCGCCATTCACGCCAATCCAATGCACGTTATCTCGTTACCAACACATCTATGTCTATTCTCCCTAACGATGGTTTCTCTCTATTAATCCACCCAAACATTGGTCTACCTCCAGGCTTACGTCCACTCACCACCGCTCTCATCATACCTTTCACCACCCATCTCAGAACACCTGAATCTACTCTGTCCTCTAGCCTTCTCACCATCCCTGTTTTAATTTGAATAACGTCGTTATTGATCCTATCCCTCGACGTCGCTCCGCCCTTGCCCCTCAAACATTTTATTTTGAAAAATTCAACCTTCTTTTTCCTTCTACTCTTGCCCCCGTATCGGAGACTCAGCCCCGTAGAGCACAAATAAGACACCTACACCTCCTACAACCCATCTCTTTGCTTCCATACCCAACGTTCTATTGCTCTGTACACGCGAGATTTCACCTTATATTGTACTAGTTAAGGCTTCACCACGTGTTAGCCCAGGTACTTAAGCACTCAACTTCCTCCAACAACTCTCCATTTAGTGGGACACTGATTTTGCTCGCATAGCCTTCCTCTTAAACATTGCTGGCTCGCTTGATATGAGCAATTTACTTGAGTGCCTTCCGACTCATTGTTTCGCTCGATAAATTAATTTCCTGTAGCTATTAATGAACATGCATGAACAGAAGCATGCCAACGAATACTTTCCCTGTCAGTGGGATACAGTGAAGTAGAAACTCTAATTCATTTCATTCATGACAAACCATTGGAGATATCCTCACTTGACCCTCACCATGCTTAGATTAGCCAACATAGCCTCACTTGACCCTCACCATGCTTAGATTAGCCAACATAACCTCACTTGACCCTCACCAGGCTTAGATTAGCCAACATAACCTCACTTGACCCTCACCATGCTTAGATTAGCCAACATCGCTTGGAATAACGAGGGGCGGTGGAAGGGCTACGAATGGAATGGGCGATGCGAGAGGGGGACTGATCCGCCGAAGACAATCGCCGTGCGGCTCTTTTTTGTTCGGAACGGGGCGTCGTAAACACAAGTACCAACGTTACATTGACGTAAATAACGAATACCAGCAATCCGTGAGTATCGATGCCAAGTAGTATTTGATCGTTTTTGCACTCTAGAATCACTGCGCTCGACGAAGTCCTAATACTGTTTATTGGTAATGGTGTAGCAACATAGCAAGCTGAGATACCAACATAGGAAAACGGTTGTTGAGAAATAAAGGCAAACAATTAGAAAGGAGAACGGTACAGCGTTTGATCTGAAGAAAACACTCAAATTTGATGTGATGTGAATTTAAAGTGAAGAAAAAATGAGGTCAAAGGCCCAATTCAAATGGCGGAAATTCCACCTACTTAACGATATCTCGGGAAAAAAATGCTGAACTGTAGCACAACCACTTTAGTGGCCTATTGAACATCGTCAACAACGATGCTGACTCGAATATTGGTAATGAGGCGCTTTACAAAAAAAAACATAATAATGATGAAGAAGTCAATATGTGGGTACTTAGATTAGCTTTTACGAGAATTAAAATTGAAACGCAGTTGGGAAGGATGGTGTGCCAGCGAAAGGTTGTATATTTGGTACTGTTCAATTCCTCTACTTAATGTCTATTTTTTTTACTGTCTGTCGAAAGTTAAACGACCTACTAAAGCTACGTATGGATGTAGTTGTAGAACCTATCATTGAAACAGACAAACTGTGCTTAAAAACAATACCAATCGAAACTGCCGTATCGAAGCCAATAGAAATTGATTCAGAACTGACTTGGCGAATGTCTCCAAGCAACATCAAACGAATTTGGTTTCAAGCCTTTACGCGGGACTGAACTGGTAAATTTTCACTTACAATAAACCATTAACTTTTTTGTGAGTAGAGGCTCACCAATGTACCATGTTTCCGTATTGCTAAGAAGCATTTGACCGCGTTAATCATTGGACGCTGTTCAAAAAATACATGGAAGAATGGGGCGCCTGTGCATCTCGTAAAGCTACTAAAATGCTTGTACCAACATCATCAATGAGCAATACGATGGGGAAGCTCAACATCAAACCCGTTCCCATCAACTAATGGGATATGGCATGGAGCCCTTCCATCGCCCCTTCTATTCAATGTGTATGTAGGCAGCCTGTACGTACGTCTAACTCTTAGCCGAGTTGGGTATCACTATGCCGACTTGTCCAAATGGCCTCTCATGTGGATGCCCTTCAAATTACGCTATTTATATGCGTGACTTAAACCGCAACACTTGCTATTGAGTACAATACTAGCAAATATGTTTGTAAGCTAATAAATCGGAGCACCATGCAGTGATTCCATTTCCGAATGAATGAAGTGTTAAATTCAGTTGAATTATGTGGGTATTTTTTCCTACTTGGGTCACTTAATGACAAACCACCGATGTGAGGATGCTGACATCTCCGGGCAAATTCGGAAATCAAACGTAGTTGAAATCAGCTTATAAGTGAATTCAACTTTTGCACATCAGATGTTAAAATACAGATCTCAAAAACCTACTACCACCCAATCTACTATAACTCACTGAGGTGTTAATTGAGATTAGGCAACGATGATATTTTCCAGAGTTTGATTGGTGTCCCTAGAAGAACGAATAATAGCTTGGTATTTCAACCATACGACGTGGAGTGAACTAATAATCCCTTTCTGGATTTGATTTGATTTGGGCCTCATTTCCACCAGAGCCTCAACGTGAGTCATAATAGGCTCCCTCATAGGCCTCGATGATCATTGATTCCAGTAGGCGTGCACGCCTAAATGTGCGAGGAAAAAACAAAACAACGCTTTTAACGTTAGAAAAAATGTAAAAAAATTAGCAATGTCAGACGTACGCTGGTGCGCAAAAGAAAAAAACGCTTACTCGAAACGGACCTCCGCTTACAATCCTTTAGAACTTTAAGAGTGATATGTACGCACCCTAGTGCGTACAGGTAGCATCGTCGAGATTAGTACAAGGTAAGTGGCCCCCATGGCAAACTCAGCTCCGACAGCAACGCAACACAATATTAACAGCTACGCGGTTTAGTTGCATAAATACAATTTATTTATTTAGGTAAGATAAAGACTCAGATGAAACTAAACAAATCCTCGCCTCCAACCCCTCAGAACCTCAGGAGTTAAATGTCCATACGCCAGTGCGCACAGATAGTATCGTCGAAATTGGTACAAGGTTCACGGCTACACGGACAAAGTCAGCTCCGACGGCAACGCAACACAATGTTCACAGCTACGCGGTCTATTTGATTTTTAGTACAATTTATTTATTCAGGCAAGATAAAGACTCAGAAAAAACGAATCCCCGCCTCCAACTACTCAGAACTCCAAGAATAACATGCACGCACGACAGTGCGCACAGACAGCATCGTCGAAATTGGTACAAGGTCTATGACTTCACGGATTAGATAGACTCCAACCGCAACGCGTCACAAGGTTTTATAGCTGCGCAGTCCAGGTCAACCGCAGAAACTGCATATGGTCCGTGCACGCACGAGCAAGCACTGCCTGAAGAAAAGATACCCATTGTCAAAATCACGAACATGAACTCCCGCACAAATACTCCAGCTTTATAATATTGTGGATCGTGAAAAAGAAAGTGAGCAGGTTTGTCATGGGCTGAAAAACTGCTCAGATTATTGATTTTGCACTGATTGTTCAAGGGGATAGGGCGGTCGGGGGGAGGGGGCATTGGTCCCTTGGGTCGCAAAAGAGCCCGATGAATCCCGGAGGTAACCTATGTCCCCCGGGTCTTCACGAGCTCCCCGAGTCACCCGAGACCCCTCGCCTCAGCTCATCTCGGCTTGTCTCGAATCCTTTTGGCCAGTTTCGGCTTGTCGCGACCAATTCGACTTGCCTGAACATGTTTTGACTGATCTCGACGCACATCGAAAAGGCCTCGACGCGACCCTCGCCCTCTGCGCCAGCAATCTGCGGACTGTAATGGTTAATTGTTCTTCTCAAGCATCTCACGTAAACATTTTTCTGTGTATGGGTTTTACAGCGCTGGGAGGGGGGAAGAGAGGTTTCAGGATTCAGAGGGGCCTCTAAAGGGTTCCACAGTTTCTCAAAAGGGTCCTAAAAAGTCTCAAGGGTGTCCCAAAGAGCCCTAATGGGATCCCCCAAAATCCACCAGTTCTCCCAAGTCCCGCGGGTTCTCGAAACCCCGGGTCCCCGAGTCCCGCGGGTCCCACGAAAACCTCCCATCCTTGGGTCACCTTATCTCAACCAACCTCGATACATATGATAATAATAATCAAATTAAAATTTATCACCATGAAAAAAGGGCAGTGAAATATTATAGAGCCCAATCAAGAAAAAATAATAAAAATAAAGTGTTACTGATCTATAAAACGAATAATCATCCATCCACCCCAATTTGGGCCCAGGAGTCGTACATTATTTCTATTAATATCGGAAAATTCCAGCACCAGCAGAATTCTGTTCCGCCGTTTTTCATTGCAGATAATTCGTATGTTTTTGGATGTTAGAGTGACACAAGTCCGTGAATATATTAGCTGATGGGTGGCTATGTACTTGATCTCACTAAGATTGAGCTTTGTTTTATTCGTATTCATGTGAGAAAGGGACATAACATGTATCCAAGTGCACATGTCATTACCTTAAATTATAAATTTATGTCAGGAATTTCATTCATACGAATGTTCTTATGGCGTGTCGTTTGAATGCAGTGGTAGGAACAGTATGTTTAACTTGTTTCTATGTAAGTGTTATTGTAATATCAAGAGCTGTAATAAAGGACAAGTATTTTTTATTATCATCCAGCATCCCCGGCCTCGATTTCCCTCAGTACTTGCTACCTCGTTCCACACTTTGGTGAGGAACCTCTTTGTTCTCCCGGCGATCTCACCGGGTTCTCCTCAACCATGCACTAGTAGTGTTGACATTTTATCCACCACGCCCTTTGCCACCAGAGCAAACACCACGCGTCCCTCCAAACTACAGCCACCATTGCATTCCCAAACTAGTCAAGGCGTAACACCCCGAGTAGTGTGAACATGAAACCGACTGTGCCGGTGAAGAAGCAATCGGATCTTGTGGCTGTTCGATATCGTCATTTCTTTCCCGGCGTGATAAAACTGCATTCGATCAGCCCACCTTTCCTCGTCTCACTCAATACGCGCGTGTCGGTGGGTATCACGAATTTCGGGCGGTGCGTTAGGGCGATTTCCAGCACCGCCCGTGAAAACTGGGCTTAAGCAATTACCTCTTCTTGTAAAGCAGTGAGGTACCAACGACCCGTCACATATTGATATTTTATCATCATCGCCCGGTCTCCATCTCCAGTCGTCATCCGTAACTAATGGGATGGGCATGCGCCATTCTGACACAAACATCATGGACGACGGTGGGAAGACGCCTGAGTGCAGTGATGCGCTCCGAGCAAAGCGCGTTGTGTGTACGTACGTACAAGGCCAAGCAAGTACGTAACATCGAGCCTGCAACGGCTCTCGTGTGTCGCCGTCCTCACATAAATCGTGCTGGCAAGACAAAAAGATGTTTGCTACAGGCTTCAGTCTGTACAGATCTATCACACATAGACCACCTGACAGAAAAGGATGAAAAACACGCAGAAATCACCAACGCTTTTTACCCTTCAAATGTCATTCATATACTAAGTGATTTAAAAGACTTGTTTACGAATGATGCGAATGGCGAAATCATCAATCCGATCGGTGGAGTTGCTATTCAATTTTCCATAGTATTACCCTACCTCTTTCATGTGAGACGACGTCGATTTCGGCAATCATGAAGCTTCTCCCTTTCAAATCTCAATAATCTTTCTTTGTTGTCAGGCAGGTAAAATTGCATAGATTAAAACATATAACAACGCAGGACTCAGTGTTGAAGCAAAGGAACATTGAAAAATAGATCGCTTCTTGCGTGCAGCAGCTGGTGTACGTTACATTTTGTGTGTAGGTAAAAATCTACCAATAGAAAACCAGTGCTTGTCCAAGCGAGCTCACTTGCACGAAGCCTCATTCAGATCGGTCTGTGAAGGCGTTCTGGAGTGCGGGAAAAATGAACGAGTTCCCTTCTGCAATGAAATTAATCTTTTGCGACATTTTGCAGATAGATCACTAACGCTTTTTACCCTTCAATTATACTGTGTAACCTAGACGAAGAAAATCATGGAAATGGCTTTGAAACGGAATATTAACTGTCATAATATTGTCCAAAATCTTTTTGCGTATTTGGCAATACAATGCAGAAAATAAGAACAAATGGTAATATGCCAGGGAATTTGTCAAGTAAAGTCAATGGTTCTTGACGTAAAATAATGTTTTGGCGAAGAAGTGCTTGCATAAATAAAAATAAGAATTGAGTGTAGTCTCTTTTCACACAGTCATGGAGGGTGTCTTAGGCCTGCTATAATAGAGAACACGTGTGTGTCCACCACAATTCCAAACGCATGGCTCAGTGCCAAAAAACGGCCTACACGTGAGTTATTATTAAGTTGAGAACTCGATTGAGAGTGAGTGAGTGCAAATCCAATAAGTCAAGAAAATCATAACGTCCTAGACTATGGGTGCTTTATGACAGGTTCTTGATTTACTGGTTCATCGCCGGTCTCGTTTTATGTTTGAAAATTACGTCCGTCCCTCTGCGGTCACCATTGTGGAAATTTTGAAAGAAGACGACTTAGTGGCAAGGTAATAACAACCTTAAAATATCTAAATGGGCTTACTAGAGCTAGAACCTGAGGGCCTCATCGACCGAGATTATAACCCAAAGAACAGAAATAACGAACAAAAATTGCAGCTAAAACAATTCCGAACATCAGTGGCTGAGAACTTCTTTCCCGTCTAGATACCAAGAATTTTGGATTGTCTACCACATGATGTGGTTAACAGTAATAACGTAAACACCTTTAAAAACCGTCTCGACAAACACTGGGAGACTAATCCACCCCCTTACTAAGAAAAAGTGACGTTAGACTATTGCCGCCAAGGTGGCAATCATCTCCGTTGGAGTCTTCAGCATCCGGCAACCGAGGAACGATGGGCGCCTCATCTAGGCTAGGCTAGTTGTACTACAAATTCAAATTTGGACTACTGCTAGAATGGACTCTTCAGCCCGTCCCAGGCCTACTACTACTGCTACTCTGAGTTGCGGCATGAAACATGCGTTAGGATGGGGCAGCACGAATTAGGAATTTATGATTTGCAATATAAGGAAACACCTCATTTTACAAATACATTCTCAAGGATCCATTCCTGTAACAGATGCAAAATGTTCTAGGAAGGAACATATATTACTTAGATATATGTTTTGATGGAGGACATTAGTCCCATACAAATGTAGATTTCCTACCAGCAATTGATCCCAGCGAATCTGCTTCTGGCCTTGTGCGCAGGGTGTCTGACTGCAGCTGTTACTTGGAAGCGTGAGGAGTAGATTCACCCTGTGCTCACCTCATTATGTGACTCACCTATCATTCGTTCCATATTACCATGCGCCACACTTTACCATGAACCAATCTTTACTCAGTCTCTCGCCTCACCCAACGCCTACTGATATTACCCAATTCACCTTTCTCACCACCTCACTTTAACAAATGTCTCTTCATCCGGCGCATCACCGTACCCAGCACCTCACCCATTTCACGCAAGCCTGCACCTCACATTACCCTTCTCCTCACCTTCCTTGGCACCTTACAAATCACTGCAATTCACCTTACCCTGCACCTCATCTTACCCTGCACCTCACCTTACTCTGTACCTTACATGTTTTTTCACCGCATCTACCCGCCAACCCACTTTACCCCGCCTCGCATTTTACTCTCAACCTCACTTTTCCCTGTACTACCCCTTATACTGCACCTCACCTTACCGAGCACCTAACACTATCCTGCGCCTAACCTTGCATTGCACCTCACATTCCCCAGCACCTACCCTCACCCCGTACCTCACCTTACCCTGAACTAAACCTTACTCTGCAATAAAACTCACCCGGCTTCTCACCTTACCCTACACTTCACCTAACCCTGCACCTCACCTTACCCTACACCTCACTCACCTGGCAACTCACCTTACTCCGCACTTCCCTTTTCTCTTCAACTCACTCTACCCTGAACCTCACCATACCATGTACCTCACCTTACTCTGGTTCTCACATTACCATGCACTTCTAATTACCATGCACATCTCCTACCCTGCACATCACCTTACCCCGCACCTGACCTTCTCATGTACCTCAATTAGCACTGCACCTCCCCTTACCGTGCACCACACTTGCCCTGCAATACACATTACCTAAAACATCCCCTTACCTTGTTCCATCCCTTACCCTGCTCCTCACTTTAACCTGCTCCTTATATTATCATGCACCTCACCTTACCCTGCACCTCACCTTAATCCGCATTTCATCTTACTCTTCACCCCCTCTACTTTGAACCTCATCTTCCTTACCATGTTAATCACCTTAACCTGCACATCACCTTACCATGCACCTCATTAACCTGTACCTCAACTTTTCCTGCACCTCACCTTATGCTGCACCTTACTATATCCTGCACCTCACCTTACTCTGACACTCACCTTACCTTACCTGCACCCAACACAATATCCTGCACCTCACCTTACTCTGACACACATCTTACCTTACCTGCACCCCCAATATCCTGCACCTCACCTTACTCTGACACACATCTTACCTTACCTGCACCCCCAATATCCTGCACCTCACCTTACTCTGACTCACCTTACTCTGACTCACCTTACCCTACCTGCACCCCCACAAAATCCTGCACCTCACCTTACTCTGACACTCACCTAACCTTACCTGCGCCTCACAATATCCTGCACCTCACCTTACTCTTTACCTCGCCCTAATCATCATCTTCCCTTATCCTGAGGCTAATCTTCCACTGCTCGGTGTCGTCACCTTGCCGACAACAACAGAGCCGGCAATGCGTCTCCTCATTAATATTACTGCCTGCATCTCCTCCTCAACCCACGTCTCTTCTTACCCAACACCACGTTAAGAAGCTCGTCACTCATGTCAGAGCTCCAACTGGACTCATCCAGTTCATTCTTTGTTCATCTCACTGATTCACAATAAATAAATACTATTATATATCGTACCTGGTTATCACATAGGCTGCTTCTACCTTCTGCACCTTAACGCTCCTTATATGAACTTGTTCCTCGACAATAAACTGCACCAAGTCGAGCAGGCACAGGGGGTTAAATTCGTTCGATTTAGAGCGTCATCTGAGAGATGGAGCTGAGATTCTTAATTGATAAATTATTAATCTCATCAGGTATTTCTGCTATCGCATTATATCAACAACTACTTCTAATTTTAAATACTTCCTTGTATTATGGCAACGGATACGTGCTAAACCCGAGAGGTTTCCATTTATTAGGGTAGCTGGTGGTTCCACCTGACTGACCTATATCAATGAACAAATTTTAAAAAAGGCTTACGCAAAAGCCGGCATGCGCCTCTTGATGTAGCAATGTGCCTTTGTTGCGTTACAAAAGACAAATTTGTGTCTGATATCACTATGTTTGAACCTAATACTATACGATATTCTAGTAAGCCATGTGTTCGTGACCACTTACCGAAAGCTTTCCATAGCGCCCTTTGTTGATGCACCGTAAAATACGAGTAGTATATTTAGATAGCAATGTTGTGCGTGTTCAGAAAATCTTGCTCACGTGCCGCTGAGTCATCAATATATTTAGAGCAACGTAAAATATAGCAATAATCGTTCGCTGGTGAACTCGATTGGAGGACGCTTAACGTCCTGCATTTTAGTTCTTCATTCAAATATGCGCCCGTCCTTCGTATCAACGTGATCTTAACGGCAAAAGCGACATCAGAATACTGATTATTGTTCAAAATTTTAACACCAACGACAACAATTCACATTTGCTGTGACGCTGTTGGATATAATTACCGGTCATTGACTCAAAAAACAATTGAGTCATGAATAAATAGATTACTAATACATATATAGATACAGACACTAGGCAGAATCCCCCAGGAAGAGGAGTGACCGACAGCAAGGAGCACCTCATACTCCTCTCATACAGTCATACTTGAACAAACTATACTCATTTACCCCGCAACACACACTCTGGGTCCGGGCACTGTGTCCACAGCAAGGCCATACTGTGAAACTGGATTACCCTGCTGCGTCAGGGTAACCGGGCCTCTCCCGCCAACAATCGTCCCGTTTCACAAAGAGACGCCAAGGGAGGAAAAGCACATCAGGGCAGCGTCGAAATCCCCCCATTCACAACATTTCCCACTTACGCAGGCCTCCACACTCGTGTCTCTCCCCCCCTAACGCCTGCTTTTTGCAATCCATCCACCCAGACTTTGGTCTACCGCTAGATCTACGTCTACTCCCCTCCGCCTGCATCATTCTTTTGTCAATCTTCCATCATCCATCCTCACCATGTGCCCAAACCATCGTATATCGCGTGAACCTACTGTATCGTCTAACTTCTTCGGCGTCTCCGTTTAAATTGGAACTGCGTCGTTATTGATCCTGTCGCTCGGCGTCACTCCAGCCATGCTTTTCAAACATTTCAGCTCGAAAACATTCAACCTTCTTCTCTCTTCTGCTCTCGCCCCATACGTCTCATTTCCAAAGAACACTGTTGGGAATTTGTCCGCTTATGCAACCCTCTCTTTCCATTCGTCCTCAATGTACTACATCTGATTACACTCTCAGTGCATCCAAGATTTTACACCTTTCCTTCACTCGTGACTCCACATCAGTTTCCACTAGCTCAGTCTTCTCTATATGAGACCCCAGGTACTTGAAACTGAACTTCCTCCGATAAATATCCAATTAGGCGGACACTAATTCCGCTCGCATCGACATTACTCGGGCATCCCATTACTTTACCTTTCACCTCGTTAACTAGCAGCTTACTACCGTCATACACTCAACCAATCTCCGACACCAGCCAACACAACTTCTCCTCTGAATCCGCCACCAGTTCTGTATCATGTGCATAACAGTAACTTATTCAGTTGCCAACTCTGCCCTTTTCTTCAACCCATTACACTTGCGTTCACCTCCCTCACTTCTCCATCATGTGAAGATTGAACAGCTAGAGCATGCTACATAGTTTCTCAAAATTTGAGATGACTTCTCTAAATGCGACATCGCTTTTGAAACCTGACATGGTTTCTGAAAACGTAACATGGCTACCCTTCGTGTGAAATGGCTTCTCAAAATACGGCATGGCTTATGACCTGCGTCGCCTAGTTGAATGTTAGAGGTGCTGGCAAAATACAGTTGCTCATCACGTAATCGCTTCTTTGTCCGAGTTTTGTCACAATATTATGGAAAACATCTAGACAAAATGAGCTTCACTTATTGGCGTCACCAGCGACCCAGTAGCGATCGAGCTGATTTGGAAGGTCGATCTCTAGCCACCAGGGTTAGGCAGGAGGTTACAGAATTCATGGAGACTGATACTTTGCCTGAGCTCCCGCGTAGACCAAGAGTGGAATATGATTGTGGAATATGCTTGCTGTCGCGGCTGACATAATTCACCAATTTGATGCTGAGAGCCGAGGTGCCCGATTTCATGATTACCACCTTCTTCGGAGCTTCTATTAGAGCTCTGATGTAGAAGGACGGTGGCATCCGCGCGATAGCTTTTGGAAACACATTGAGAAGGTTCGTTACCAAAGTAGGAGTCAAACCTCTGTCTGAGAGACTCGGCCATGAGCTTCGCCCGGTACAGTTAGAGTTATCGACCAAGGGAGGGTGTGAGGCAGCTGCCCATGCATGCAGCCAGGGTGTACTTAATGAACTGTAATCACAGGAGAGTTTTTCTTATAGTTGACATGCGAAACGCTTTTTATTGTATCAGAAGATACACTTTTCTGATTGCGGCTCGGAACCGCGCTCCAGACGCTTTCAAACCGCTTGGCAAGCTTATTCGCAACCAACATCATTATACTACAGTGAAGAAGTGTTGCAGTCATCCACTGATATTCAGCACGGACCGGCACTCTTCTCTTTGTGGGTTGACGCGATTACCCGAACTGTTGAGTCAGAATTCAATGTCTGGTACCTTGATGCTGCCACCCTTGGAGACTCACCAGAGTAGGTATTGCAGGACGTGCAGCGCTTCATTAATCAAATGAAAGCGATTGGGTTAGAGGTTAACGATAGAAAGAGCGGATTGACAATCTTTGACCACTCACCTTAGGAGTTTAACCATTCAGAGAGATGCTTTAGGTTGGTGCTGCCTTATGTTCCGATTAGGCACTATACTCTGCTGGGAGCACCACTTTCCAAAGAGGGTATACCCGATGCTTTGAGAAGCTAGCAAGATGATTTGGAACAAATGATCACGCGTTTGGAGCAGATAGACAGTCACCAAGCATTTGTTCTTTTGAAAATTTGTTTCTTTATTCACAAATTGCACTATGTAGTCAGATCATCACCCGCCTATCAACATGGTGAGCGTCTGAATAGTTTCGATTTGGTGTTGAGGGATGTCATCACTAGGGTGACCAATGTCCCCTTGGATGACGGATCTTGGAACCAAGCCACTTTGAAACTTAGTCATGGAGACCTCGGGTTCAGATGAGCAGGAGATGTTGCCATTCCAGCCTTCATCTCGTCGATACATGCTGTAAGTGACTTAGTCGAAGCCGTTCTTTCCGATGTGAACATCGCGGCTGACATAGAGGAGCTGCATGTTGCCGTCGCGAGGTGCATGTTTGCCGTCGGAAGAGGTGGTGACCCCGTAACTTGGAGGGACAGGACATGTGTAGACAGAAAACATGTGACTTGCCTTTGGTAGAGGGCTCACTGAACGGTTTGCTTGCTGTTGCGGATCGGACGGTGAGAGCACGCTTCCTGGCTGCTTCGAACAGAGAAAGTGGTCTCTGGATGGATGCAGTCCTTTTGCCATCATTGGGGACTCAACTAGATCCAGAGACACTGCGCATTGCCGCTGGTCTGAGGGTGGGATCTAAAGTCGGCCAAAAACATCCGTGTCGCTGCAGTCAGAGAATGAACGAGATGGGACTGCATGGGCAATCATGGAGGTACAGTGCCGGTCGCATCCCCCAGACTCTCTGCGCTGAACGACATCATCAGAAGATCTTTGCAGAGAGCGGGACCACCATCGGTGCTTGAACCTTTGGGTTTGGATAGAGGTGATGGCAAGAGACCCGATGGCATCACAGTTTTCTGCTTCAAAAATGGTAAGAGTTTATGCAGGGACTGTACTAATAGCTATGTCAATTAGCGATTTCATCTCTGGATGTGCGGTCGTTACGAGTTTTTGAAAGAAAATGACGGTATATATTAGGACGGGATAAAATTTAATAGGGTAATTTTTATATCGTATTATATAGTTTCACAGGTCCTCCTGTTATTTTAGTGGTTTTTATATTGTTCGCACATATCTGTTATTGAATTACTCATTTGAATAGAAGCCATTGCTTATACATGATATTTTATATTGCACGATTGATATTATTTGATTAAATCCACTCGCTTTTTCCCATTTAATGTATATATTTTTCAGAGATGGTTGTAGTGGGGTATAATTGATCAATAACTGTTGCTCGTTATTAATTTATTATTTGCTTTCATGTTCCACCGGAGTCCCAACGCGAAGTTAATGCAGACTCCCCCGTGGGGCGGTCAACTGTTGCTCGTTTGATAGATATATATATTTTTCGATTCATGTATGAATAGTGTTATAGCAAGTTTTCTGATGAGGGTGCGCTTGAGGACGGCCGTACGCAAAAAGTTGAAAGCGCTCCTGGAAAATTAGGTGAGATTGCTCATTCCTATTCTTTGTCTTATAACTTAGTTCCGTATTATGTTTGCTATGTTTGAGTATATGTTTCGTTCTATATATATGTCTGGATTATAATTCTCTATTTATTTTTTCTGTACATATATTTTAAGCATTCATACATAGTTGTGGTATATTTGACTCATTCTGAGGTTGGTTAGATTCATTGCTTTTAATATTTTTTTCATGCTAACAACATTTTCATTATGATAACTTTATATTAGGTCTGGGGGTTACAGTGATAGTTATCTCATACAGTTATACTAATTTAGGATATTTTAGATTTGCATCTTCCACACTATTTCAGGCATAATGGGTCGGTTGTTGCATCATTGTGGTATTTTTATATGTATTGATGGCATTCTGTTACGATAAAGCCAGGGTTACTTTAACCTTTTAGCGCTCCGTTGTACTTACTCCAGCAGTAACTCCTTCTATCGTTTTCTTTGTTATCAGACATAGAGATATATGAATAATAAATAGATGACTTCTGTATTCCTCCAATACTAGTTTCAAGATGAAAATTTTCGGGTGGGATGCGCTTGAGAGTGCTTCCTAGACAAAATTTTGGATTCGCTCCTGGAAAATTAGGTAAGTTTGCTCATATCTGTTCTTTGTCTTATAACTTATTTCCGCGGCATGTGGCTATGAACATTTACAGGTTATAACATGTTCATGTTGACGTGCTTACATAGTTTTCACTCAAAAGTGTACCCGTAAGGTAATATTTCTGTTGGAGACTGATAGGATCGCAATCCTAAATATCTTAGTATTTGTTTTACGATCTTATTTCACATGAGCATTTACGGTTTGGCTACCCTTCACCTAATGAGATACATATCTACGATAGCTTAGGTATCTGTGTACAACTTCAATTAGCTTAATATCTATCACATTTTCAACTTAAGGCATGAGGTGTTTTAGTGTATTTCAATGCTAATCATTCGAGTTAAATTTAGGATATTGCAAACAAAGATTTATTAGCTATATTTTTTTATTGATAATAGATTTT
>SDVV010007638.1:0-17670 GCA_016164225.1 Gammarus roeselii | reverse complement strand
CGAGAAAGCGTTTTTTCTTTTGCGCACTAGCGTGCGTCTGACACTGCTAAAATTTTCCCATTTTTTCTAACGTTGAAAGCGTTGTTTCGTTTATTCCTCGCGCACTTAGGCGTGCGAGCCTACTGGAATCAATAATCATCGAGCCCTACGGGGGAGCCTATTATGACTCACGTTGAGGCTCTGGTGGAAATGAGGCTGAAATCAAATCAAAAACCCAGAATGACCCTCCTACCCAAGAGAAAAGACAGTCACCATTCCCCACCCACTTTCTCGTAACGTTCAAAGAAAATGTTGCCAGCAAAGTTGAAGTCCAATTAATTCATTTTTAATGATGAAGTCACTCGCCAAACAACTTGGAGGAAAACCGAAAGAAATTTAACGACAGGGAAAAAAATATCTGGCCTACGTCGTAGAACGTGAACAAAGTAACGCTGTACAAAAGATTACCCACATAAACATGCTCAAAGTTACAGTTGAAACACATTCGTCCTTCAACTATGGCAAACGAATTATATACACCTCCCGTTACACACCTATAACCGACCTCAGTGCTTTTGCTGAAGGTCTGGCTGAGGATTACGGAGTTACCAAAGTCCGTCAAGCAACATGGATAAAATCACGTAACGCAAGTTCTACTGCATACCAAATTACCTTCCCGGGACACGACGCACCAGAATTCATAGTAATCCCGGGTAAAGAAGGAAGTACCAAAACTTACCCAGTTGCAACATGGACCCCTATGAGCAAAAAAATGCCTTGAATACGGCCACGTCATCGCATACTGCCAGCCGCATACACCCCAACATTGTAGAAAGTGCGCGGGCGAGCAAGACAGAGAAGACTGCCCAGCCAGCCACCCTAACTGCTGCCATGAGGCAGGCGACCGCAACTGCCCAGTATACATGGACCAAAAAGAAATAATCACTCAAAACGAACGCCTAGTTACACGGAAACAAGCTAACCAAATCAGGAAAGACGATAACCCAAACCGCCCCAATTATGCCAGAGCAGTTAAATCGTCGATTCAACCAAACTCCTCCGACAACATTCACACATCGGCAGGACAACATCGTAACAAGACTCTAACACTCCTACCTGGCTGCAGGGCTTCCTCACTCAGCCCAGCGACGGCCCCTGCACCAGAGATGCACAGTCCTAGAAATAATTTCTGCGGTGACCAGGAGGACGCCGAGATGGATGCACCCCCCCCGCAGTTGACCACGCAACAGGGCTCACTACTATAAAAACTAAAAGGCAAAGAGATGAAGAAGCCTCCAATGCCCAGGCGCCACTGAGCAAAACGATCAGTAACACTCTCAAATAACGGCCCGCCAGGACATGAATCCAGAACTACCTCCACCTGTCTCAAATGCGACGCCATTCGTGGAAAACCTCTGCGAGGAACACGACACCCCGTTAATCAACCCGACTCACGAACACGCCACCAGCGAGAACGATCATGGCCTCGACGACGGCGCTTATCTCGAAAAACTCATACGCAAGACTTGTGAACAGCCAGTCGTCTTACCTGGCAAAAAAGCTCGCGCTCCACACAACCACCCACGCAGATCAAAAGGGCTACCACAGAAGAAAAGCGCACTCGCTCACGAAGCAAACACAAAGAGCACAAACCCACGTCCTCCCACAAGAGCACTCGCAGCCGCGACCGCAGTAATCACAGCAGACCGCCTTCCATAGAAGGCGGACACTCCCATGAACACTCCCGACCCTGAACCCCTGGGCAAACTCAAAAACACGAACCACAAATGCTCCTGCAAATCACGCGACCACTCTAGATTATCAAGGTCTGAGTGTGAACAGCCTTCAAAATGAACACCAAAATACTTCAGTGAAACTGCCAGGAACTCTGAAACAAGACTAATTACTATCCTTAATCGCCACCCACAAACCTACGGTGATAGGCCTCCGAGAGACTGCCACCTTCAGAATCCCCCAATATATCATACACCGCCGCGAAGGCCACACCAACGTGACTGCTCACGGCGGAGTGGCACTTATGATCCACCAAAGCGTACCTCACTTCCCCCTACCCCTGAGGACAGAACTCCAAGCTATCGCCATTAAGATATGCGTCTCAAGGCTAATAACAGTGATATCCATCTACTTATCAGAAAGCCATGACCTCTCGGAAGCACTAATGACCGAATTGCTAAACCAACTGCCCTCGCCAATACTCCTTCTTGGAGACTTCAACAGCTACCATGAAACATGGGGATGCGTGAGAACAGACCCCAGGGGAGTGATAATGGCTAACACCATAAACACTCGCAACCTGGTCCTTCTCAACGACGGGCAACCCATCCGAATCATTCCCGAAAGCAGAACTGCCATCGATTTATCCATATGCTCCCCCACTCAGGCACCCCAACTCGATTGGGGAGTTCTGCCTTCAACAAACGACAGCGACCATAACCAAGTCATCATATCTCTTCTCACTAACCAACCAAGCAACTCTACCCCACAAGAACTTCGATTCAACTACCGAAATTTAGTAGTTGAATCGAAGTTTGTGGATCGAAATGTTTTCGATCCACGAAAACATTTCGGAACACGACCTCGTCGCCCAACTATACGAAAAGTTTCAAGCTACAGCCGAGGCAAACATTCCCCAACATGCTCCTTCAACATTCTTTCCGAAACCATGGTGGTGCCGAGAGGTGCAAGAAGCAAGTAAGCGTGAAAGGCTATACAATGCCTACCAACGAGCACGGTCTCCCAGGAACCGAGTAGTGTGGAAAAAGGCATCTGCTGTATACCGAAAACTTCGAGTGGAGAAGGAACGTGAAAGCTTGGCTCAGTTAGTCAACACTATTAATCGAAACACCCCCCCTCTCCCAGGTGTTGGAAAAAATCCGACGTATTCAGGGAAAACCCGAGCGACCTATTAAAATCCTTTCAGACGGAGGCAGAACTTATTCTTCCCAATGGAAATCGCTAATAAACTAGCTCAGACTTAAGGCCAGATTTTGCAATCAACAAACTACACGGCTGCTTTCAAACGGGAAAAGGACTTGCAAGAAAGTGGACATCTTGAATTTACTTCTAGAAACGAAGAGGCCATCAACAAACCTTTCTCCCTCCACGAACTACAGTGCGCCATAGACCATACACGTGAAACTTCACCTGGGCCAGACCGGGTGCACATCAACATGATAAAGAATCTCCCAGATGGCGTTCGTGAGCCCTTATTAACAGTGTTCAACAATCTGTATTCAAACTCATTTTTTCCCGATCAATGGTGGGAATCTGTAATTATCCCAATACCCAAACCCAGGAAATTCCACGGTGACTCACATAACAATCGCCACATCACTCTTACCAGCGTCCTTAGCAAGACCATGGAAAGAATGATAAACACGCGCCTTGTCGACCACCTTGATATGCATGCAGGCCTGAACAGCATACAGAGTGGCAGCCACAAGCGTCACTCTACAACGGACCACCTTGTAAGACTGGAGTCGGACATTAGACAGGCATTTGTTTGAGGGGAACACATGGCTTCCATATTTTTCGACGTGGAAAAAGCATACGACAATATGGCATCATGAAGAATTTCCACCGCAAAGGGTTGAGAGGCCACTTACCACGTTACATCCACCAATTCTTGCAAAATCGCACCTTCAGGATTAAGGTCGGCGACACCCTGTAACCATCCTATCCGCAAAAAAATGGCGTCCCCCAAGGAAGCGTCCTCAGTGTCACTCTTTTTATACTCAAAATCGACCAGATAGCAGACATTCTCCCGCGCGACGAAAGATTGCTTTCATCACTTTACGTGGACGACTTACAAATGAGCTACAGGCACCCTAGCCTTTTAAAAATTCAACTGGAACTCCAAAAATGTCTAAACCAAGTCGGGAACTGGGCCTCCTTGAACGGATTCAGATTCTCGCCCTCCAAAACGAACAACACGCATTTTACTCATGTGCCCGGCTTACACCTAAAATCAGCCCTAACGTTGAACAACACTCCCCTAGTATACGAGGAATCAATAAAATTCCTCGGTCTTGTATTGGACCCTAAACTCATATGGCGCCCTGGAGACTCGCTGAAAAAAGGCAACCAGACTTATCCTCTCCGTAACATCCATGAAATTCGGAGCCCATATGGACACCGGCATGACATTATTCGTAACAATAATACGCTCGCGCATTGACAACGGAACAATTGTTTACGTTACAACAGCCAAACTACCCTTGAACCTCTCTCCATCATTGTAAATAATGCCCTGCGTATCACAACCGGTGCGTTTCGTTCCACGTCCATCGAATCCCTGAACGTGCTTGCTACCGAGCTTCCTCTTCAGCTCCGGAGAGACAAACTCTCACTACATTACTATTTCAAGACAAGGAGCTACATCAACAGCCCAGCACTCAGTGACGTCACCAACATTTTTGATATACGCCTCTTTGCGGCTAAGAAGAACATATGTCCACACTTCTCTCTACGCGTGGACAACTTACTGACCTCGTTGAACATTCAGACGCAAAGCAATCAAGCCTTCATTCTCCTATCGACTTTTCAAATCAACACACCAACGTGGACGATCAGCCCTCCGCTGGTCAACCTAGATTTGCAAACGTACCCCAAAGCAACAACCCCAACCAACACGTACCGCCGAAAATTCTCGCAACTTCTTGATGAACAGTACTCCGAGCACCGCCATATATACACTGACGACTCCAAAACATCGGACGGAGTAGGAGCTGCCGCCGTAGGTGAAGGGACCTCACGTTCGGCCACCCTACCCCAAGAAGCCTCTGTATTTTCTGCAGAGCTGCACGCACTCTAATTGGCCATCTCCATTACAAAAAGTAACCGCCTCCCTAAATATGTTATAGTTTCAGACAGTCTGAGTGTTCTCACACAACTGAAAACTCTTCACTTTGATCACACTGCCCTCAGAAAAGTGCAACATGACCTATTTACGATGTCCGAGAGGGGCCAAGCGGTCGAGTTCTGCTGAATCCCTGGAAACGTGGGAATAAGAGGAAACGAGCGCGCAGATTCCCTCGCTAAACGGGTGTCGACCCAGCAAGAACAATTCATCTCTATACATTATCGAGACTGGTTCCCAGTCATTACCTCACGTATAACGTAACGATGGAACGACTCTCGGCAACAGAGTGGACAAAAAATGCTTGCAGTTAAACCATCCGTGATAGAGTGGGATGCCAGGTTTGCTAATAGGGAAGACCAAGTGTTTATTAACTGTCTATGCACGGGACACACGTGGATAACCCGCAATCACCTAATGGACGTTGACATGGGACCGGACGCACCACCATGCCCCTGTTGCCACCAAGAGGCAATCAGCGTGAAACGCTTACTTATGGATTTTGATGCACTCGCAGCAGCCCGACGAGCCTTCTTGAGCCCCCCGTGCAACCTGCAACGCCTGCTCACAGAAGCGGAACACCGAAAAAAACTGATCGCTTTCGGAAAGCACACAGGCTTATATGAAACCGTGTAAAAGTAACGAAGTCTGAATTATCTATGATCCCGAACTCGCTGGCCTCCCTGCTTATTAATTGAGAATTTTAACTTAACTTCGTGCACGAAGCTGTGCAGAATCAACAGATCGTCGTGCCCTGAGGAGGAGCACTCAGTGACAGCACGTTGGAGCTCCGGTGGAGAATGGAGGGGGCTACTACCACTCCTCTACGCTAAACCTACTGTGTCGAGGTTGAACCTGCTCTGTATATGTTAAATTTACTTTGTATCTATGTTGAATTTACTTTGTATCTACGTTAGACCTACTCTGTATCTGCGATAAACCTACTCTGTATATATGTTACATTTACTTTGTATCTATGTCAAATTTATTTTGTATCTATGTTAAAATTACTTTGTATCTGCGTTAGACCTACTCTGTACCTGCGTTAAACCTACAGAGAACCTACTATGAATCTACGTTGAACCTACGCTGCACCTACTTAGCCACTCTTCAATTGCCCTACAGGGGAGTCTGCATTAACTTCGCGTTGGGAAAACGGAAGCAACTACTACGACGGAGGAGCACTCATTGACTACACGTTGGAGCCCCGGTGGAAACAGAAGAAACTACTATTACTACTTCGTCACACGTAACCTTTTTGCTTGTTTTCACTTACACGGTTTCTGCTTGCGTTCACACTTATCGGAGGCACAACAGTCTGCCGCTCATATGATATAAACTATATACGTTTCGCAATAAAACAAACCATAAACAGCTCTTCAATTTACATGTTCGTATCTGCCGATCATTCTTGTTCAACATTGTAGAATATAAATACTGAAAACTGCACTTATGTTGAGTTCGGTCTCCGAATTATTACCAACACCGGGAATTTCCATGCATCCATCTATCGCAATTGATGAACGTATCGTAAGAGAAACAAGCATTACCACTCATTTTTTCGTATTCGTTGGTCACTCTGATTTTGAATGTATCTTTCTGAGAGTAATAATAGTCATAGCACTTACCTATAGCGTGAAAATTTCAACTTGAGTGATGGATGTGTACTGTCAATACCAAAAAGATAACTCGCCTTTGCACTCAAACGTTATTTAAATTGAATTGTAAGTATTTATTTACGTTTTTAGAGTTTGATATCTACAGCCATACGATGGGAAGAGACGTACACATTGAAACGTAAAATCTCGATGGAGTGAAGTCGGAACTAAAAGATAAGGTCCCAATTGTTTCGGGTGAGAGTACGTGATGTGACTTACGTATGTGTCCCGTGTTACTGCCCATTTAGGTATGAGTTGTTCAACCCTTGGTTTAGTGAACTTTTCACTTGCCCGGCTTCCATCTATGATTTTTTTTTGTTATTTTGGAATGAACGTTTTTCCTAAATATTGATACTAGTTTTACCGATAAAATGGTGCAGATACAAGTTTTTTCTTCTATCCTCGTTGCTGATTTGCTCGCTTTTACGTCATTGGGTTGGCTCTCTTTCTGTTTGATTGGATTCTATTCAATTAAAATCTCGATTAAACGTCTTCGATTTGGCAATAAGAATCCAATCTGACGAGGAAATTCTCAAGTTTACTCTAGGCGGATCGAGTTTCGATGCAACCGGGCACACAGTGCGCAAATATTGTTGTGTCTTTATGCAATGTGATTACATTCTATTTCACTGACCTTACCTACAACAAAAAGCTAATCGCTTTCGGAAAACATACCCTGACAGTACGAAACGGTACAAAACCCAAATATCGGTGCCAGTGAGGTGGTGGTCTCTTTGCCCTGTAATGCAGAGAAGATTATCTGTTCATGTAGCTGCATAAACACTTTCTGTACGCACCAGCATGCATATGCACCACAATTGAAATTATTACTAAATTAACTCCGATTGAGTCACTGATTTCGTATACGAGGGAGTGGTGACCTACCAGAATCGATGATCTTCGTGTTCGACGGTGGAGCAGGCGATGACTCGCGTCTTCGTGTCCTACGGAGGAGCATGCGATGACTCGTGTCTTCGTGTCCTACGGGGGAGCATGCGATGACTCGTGTCCTACGGGGGAGCATGCGATGACTCGTGTCCTACGGGGGAGCATGCGGTGACACGCGTCTTCGTGTCCTACGGGGGAGCATGCGATAACTCGCGATGTGACGATGGTGGAGACAAGCTCCAAATCGAATCTACATTTTATTTGCTCACGTTTAAACGGTTCTCAATTGCAACATATCAACTGAACATGCAAATTAGAATAAAATTTACCAGACAGTTTGCTGTGCATTGCTATTTTTTCTGAATAATTGGCATAAACTTTACTACGAATAAAAATATTAAAAGTATATATTCTCCTTCAATACGTGCTAGAACTCCTCAGCGTTACTTACCACGTTCAGTTGATTTACCTTCACTACAACTCTTCCTCCTTCCACTCCTGCTCCACCTCAATCTTTCACGAGTAAATAAGTTGACCCCTCTCAACGCCAACATATCCAACTGCCGCTCAACACCTCATCTTTATAAACTACTACACTACGGGTCTTTTTTTATCCATGTGTACTAGTGGATATCCCGTTGCTTGAACAAGCTGTTTTCAACTACCGGCTCCCGCTCCATTCATGAACCCATCAGGTTTTCTTCACTGTCGTTCCTACCTGGAATGTCATATCTCGGTCTTGTGGGGAACTATTTTCCTTTCCTTTATCGAATTTGACTCTTTATTGACATTTTTATTTTACACTATTTGACTATAATTCAGTTGACCATAATGTTGAATCCTTGATTATCGACTCACTTGAAAAAAAAAACACGCATTTATTACGTATGTATATCTACTTGCATTTTGGCGGGATTTCCATCTTCACGAATGACCACTTCAATGGCGTTGAGGATCTTTTCTTCAATACGCTGTCATATTTTGTTACTAAATGCTAAAGTGTAGCTACTGCTGAGAAATCTACCTAACTCAAGTTATTCTTTCTACCTAATTGTAAACTAAAATATCTACTTCTAAACTAGTCGAACACGTCACGTTGAATACTCCTTGGCGGTAAAGTTTTGGGTATTCTTATCTGAGTTTTCACATCCTAGAAGGGCACCAAAATTAATGAACCTACTCTGACCATGGTTCGGAACGCACTGGCCGGCCTCAGGCTGGTAACCGAGCGGTGACCGCTTTCCAAGCACCCCTGGCCGGCGTCAAGAAAACGTACTCAACATCTGGACATTTGAACACAAAGATGGTTTACTTCAAACTAAAATAATTACGACGTATGCTTTCGTACCATATTTTAATCATACACACCATGATATGCATTTGACCACTAGAAAATATTAGAATGATGTACTTCCAAGATAAAGGGAAGTACCTTGGTTCTCTACTCAATACGACAGAGGGAAAACATCTAGAAGACAACACAGAGCGGGAACACCATTGGCAGTTGAGAAAGGGATGGGAGGGGGGTGGTATGTCTTCAGCTTTATTTTGTGTTACTGTGTGCACTTGAGTTGGAAAGTTTTCCCCTCCTGGAGTTGCTCAGTATTACTCTTTTAATGAAGGATCTCTGCACACCCTGATCAAACAAAGCTCGCACAAACTTTGTTCCATCTTTGGTTCTCAAGCTAACCATTGCTGTGGGTAGGGCAGTAGCCTTCCCACATCCTGCTGCAAGTGCATTGACAGTAGCTACACTAGCAGGACCATTTGCTGCAAGACTAGTAGCCATAGCAACCATACCTTTCTGATTACCTGAAGACTTGTCATCTGAGTGCGGATACTTACCTCTTTTATTACATGAAGCACCATGGTGACCTGTCCTTTTACATATTTTGCAGAATGTGTCTTTTTCAGAGCAATCCGTTGCTCTGTGGCCCACCTTGAAGCACTTGTAGCAAAGGCGCAGCTCAAATACTCGAGCTTTCCTTGCCTCGGTGGTCTGGTATTTTGTGCATCTAAACACAGAATGATCTGCTGAACATAGACCACACCCAGAATTTCCTACCTGGAATTACCAAACAGTGCTCAGGGGCTTGGAGTTATCTCCCTGATTCCCTCTGGAGAGATTTTCATTCAGTGCTGAACTTTGAGTGCCAGCAGTTAGCCTTTGCTTCCCAGAATTTTGGGATTTGACTCATGTGTCCCTGTCTTCCATTTAATTATGACTTTTCGCAGTGCCACGCGGAAATTTTTCATGTTCGGAGCTTCAGATTTTTTTTTGGGATCGTTGAAAGCTTCTAAAATTGTGGGAGGTAGTTTCCTCTTGAGCAGGTTGACTAAAATGAAGCTGCAATTTGTGCACTTGTTGCAGTCTATCCCTGCAGTCTCCAAGTAACACAATTGAGCCTCCATCCTTTGTCCGAACTCCTGCAGGGATGCTAAGTATCCTGAACTTGCTTGAATGTCATCCAAGGCTTAGAGATGAGCTATTTTTATGCGTGACTCATCTCCAAACTGTTTCTTGAGCAATGCCACTGCCTGAGGGTGCGCTTCATTTGTGGGTGTGAAACCCATCAAAACACTTTGGGCAGGACCCTTCAACTTGCTACTTAGATAATGGAATTTCTCAGAGGGTTCCACATCTGGACTCTGATCAATGGTTTTGAACGACTGCCATAAACTATTGAACGAGAGTATGTCTCCGGAGAACTCCATTATCTCTAGAGTTGGTAACTTCACTCTTGCTGCCCTCCTTGTTGCACTAACAGATGGAGTGCATTGGTAGGTAGACCAACTCTTGTCTCATCCATCAAGCGGTCGCACTTTGTTATGAGCAACCTTATTTCTTCTAACTCTTTCACATGGTCCACTGCCATATTGCAGAGTGCGGCTTCGCTGACTGTTTCATCACTTACCTGGATCTCTTGGATCTGCTCTTGCAGCTCCACTACTTCTTGGATGTGCCCTTCGGCTAGCCTCACATTCATAGCAAGAGCATCTAAATTCTCTGGGGCACTGAAGGGGTCTGCATCACAACACAGCTTCAACTTTGGAAGTAGTGTGGTGATGAAGCCTTATATGCCCCCTTGCTGCGAATGAGACCACCATGTTTGGCGGCATCTTGAAATCCTTGATAATTTATCCGTTAGAGAATAAATTTTCAACCTTATCTGTTCACTCACGGAGTCTACTTGACTAACTAGTCAACAAACTCCACCTTTCTCAAATGTTTCCAAAACTTGTCAGTGAAAAGCACACTACCTTTCAAGGCATAGAAGCAAAGAGAAAGAATGAATCTATTGGCAACTTGACTTTGATCTTGATGGCATGCAGACAACAACGATCTACCATATTAACTTCCTGTTGGTTGAAATATCACCTTTCAGGAATGCTTCCTAGCCTGTCACGAGAGAAGTCACTACTTCTCATAAGTACAGAAACAATAAAAAAAATAGATAATTCCTTCACAACACTATTAACCATACCCTTGATAGCATGTAGACACAACATAGGTCGACTTTATTTAACTACTTGTCAATTGAAATTGTGGCTTCCTAAAATGTTTCCGGAACTTATTCCAAGAAAAGCACACTACCTTTCAAAGCACGGACAACAAATAGAAAGGCAAACTTCAAATCGACACCATTTGCTATCAGGCCTAACAATTTTTATGGCATTTGCTATTTTTTGATAACTGAAACTGTCAATCATTTGTCAAAGTAATCTCTGAGGGAGTTGCACTCAACTTTGTCAACCAAGGCTAACCTTGGAAACTAAGATATCAAACATCAACACCAATTCTCTACATTTACCATGTGCCACTAGAAACCTGGTTCTTCCCATTATAATGTTTAGAAAATGATAACTTACCATGACTTCGGACTGAGCACCACCATGTGATCTTATTTACTAATATTTGCTAACTACAGAACATCATTGAAAAGACATAACATCGATTCAGTGTAACCATAATTCCTGCACTAAACTTTCATATATGTAAATATGACAACATTAATTATTTCCTGAATTTCTAGGAAATATTTATATAAGATCACTAAAAAATATATCACTGCCTATAGCTTTATGATTAAACTGGCACTTTATTTTATTGGGCACTGAGCATTTTCCAATATGGCGTCATCGCCATGACACCTTGCTGCTTGCCATTTTCAAACAATGGCGGCTTGGTCAACCATCCGGTGGGAAACTATTTTTCTTTGACTCGTTAATGACATTATTATTTTACACTATTTGACCATAATTCAATTGACCATACTGTTGAATCTTTGATTATCGAGTCACTTGAAAAACAAACACCTTTATAACGTATGTGTATCTACTTACTTGGATTTTGGCGGGATTTCTATCTTCACGAATGGACACTTCAATGACGTCGAGGATACGCTGTCCTATTTTGTAACTAAATGCTTAAGTGTAACTACAGCTGAGAAATCTACTCAACTCATGTTAGTTCTTTCTTCCAAATTGTAAACTAAATATCCATTTCTAAACTAGTCGAACAAGTCACGTTCAATACTCCTTGGCGGTAAAGTTTGGGGTATCATTATCTGAGTTTTCACATCCTGGTAAGGCACCGAGAATAATGAACCTACTCTGACCATGGTTCGGAACGCACTGGCCGGCCTCAGGCTGGAATCCGAGCGGTGACCGCTTTCCAAGCCCCCTTAGGCCGGCGTCAAGAATATGTACTCAGCCTCAGGACATTTGAAAACAAAAATCTTAGAGGAAAATATCTTGGCCCTTTACTCTACACGACAGAGGGAAAACATCTTGGAGACAGCACAGAGCGGTAACACCATTGGCCGTTGAGAAAGGGATGGGAGGGGGGAAAATCAAGAACCACTTCCACTCGCCAAACATTCCAAAATCCAGATGTCCACGTCATACTGAACTAGATGGTTCCAACAATATACAAGTTACAGTTTTCCTTCCTCCGACGAGGCGTTGTGGGGTTTTGTCCCCCACAGGTTTGTTAAGTATATTTTGAAACAGTATTTAATCAGCGAATCGATTTTCAATTATTGTAGCTTTATATGCTGCCATATCTATGATACCAGAAATTTAACTATTATCAGCTACTTTTGATTAGATATATCATATTTTGCGACAACTCATGCAGGGAAAATAATCAATATATCTTGTCTCAGTGATGTTCACGAGCGATCAAAAGGCCTAGATCATTCTCGAATAATGGGAAGACTTCCTCTTCCACGGCGTTGCAACGAGAATTCAATCAAAAATTTAACATCAGAGGAAGAGAGGAAAGCAAAAATCAGACTCGTAAATGCAACCTCAAGGACGTAAAACTTCAAAAACAACGGCAGAAGTTGTTTTTGAAGAACCACGGCACTTGTTAGTAATGAGATTTAGGAAGATCCCGCCCTTTCCATTCGACGAGCTGCTAGAAAGCTTGACTTCAAGTGTACTCCTCATAAAGTTCTTTGTACATAACTGAATATTAAGTCGTACAAATTCTACAAATGACAAGAACTTAGTGAAACTTGTGGAAATCAGCGTTTGTTTTTTATGCATGGGTATCTGATTTTAAAATTGATCCACAACAAAACCTTTCCTACACGAGAAGTGGCTTATGCTTAGGCCACATCCTAATCATCGAAATTCAAGGTTCTGTAGAATCGCTACCCCTCATCAATATGAAGAATGTGTGATGAAGTTGCCCAACGCCTAACCACTAGTCGCCCATGAGGGAGCCTACACTGGTTAGGCGGGCCAATTCCATCAAGTTGCCTTGTCTGCGGTGGCGGCGTTTGGGGCTCCGGCCTCAGCGAAAGTCCCTCAACCCACCCTGTTTCATATCTTCACCGGTGGGGACGGCGTCGTCTCTGCTGTGTTGACATGAACGCAGCTTGAGCGCTGCCCGGACCCCAGGTCAACCGACACTTTCAAGACACCAGAGCCACAACATATACACGTTTTTTTGAACGAGTGAACAATCGCCATCTCACTCCTACAAAACATCCCTCTCCCACGCTACAATTAACGATGTTCTGTTGTCCACGTTTACAACTATACCACACAGGTGGCAGTTTGTCCGGGGCTGAGCAACAACAACGCCTAACCACCGTTAATCAAGACTGCCATTAATTTGGAAGCTCATTTTACAGACGAATTGTTGTGACGTGCACTGCTTTATAAAAAAAAACAAGTTCACAACCTTTTTGTATATAACCTGGTATGAAAAGGGATTAACTTATGTTTCAATATATTCAAAAAATGTTTACGCATCTGTCGGTTATGTAATCACGTTCGTTTGTGCGATCTTTCTCCACGACTCTACCACTTTTTACCGTTCTAGCTGTTTTTATACCCAAAGCTCCTTGCAAGAACAGCAGACCTAATGCGTAAGGTGTTAATTTTCTATCTATTGAGTTTTTATTCCATCAAAGGCTTCTTTAACACCATCCACGAATACTGATCGCATCTTGTTTATTGTTCACCGGTGGTGGACGACGTTAGCTTCTGTAGAGTCCTTCCGTAGCTAAAGAAGTTTCAATACAAACGAGTATATGAGTAAATCGTCTGTTGTTATTTGACAATACACTGGAAATGGTCACGAAAATTATAATGTTAGTAATGTACATAGTTTTGCATGCACAAATATATTGCAATACTCCATAAGCTCTGCAAGTTGTTCAAATAAAGTTCCCGTTCCAGCACCGATTTAAATGAGCCTCTTATTCTTATATTTAAACAAAACACACGTTAGAGCACCGGCGGAGATGAGCCTCTTAATCTATACTATCCTACCCGAACAAATCGAACAATGTGTAAAGAATTAGTTGTTTTAATGAACACTATAAGTGGCCTCCGTCAAGTTGTTTGTATCTCCCGGCTTCGTCAACTGACCTTGCGATCAATATACGCGCGTGCCAGACGTTTGATGGCCTTCTCTTGGCGGTGGAAGATGACGTCAGAAAACACTGACGTCAATCGGATCTCGAATTTTCCTTGTAAAGTGAGAACATTGAGTACGTCGACAGATTAATTTCAAACTTATTGTATTTTTTTCAGCATTTATCCATCGATTAACTATCGTAAACATTTTTAAATTAACAAAAAATACCATTGTCAACAAATCTAGTCTTGCCAGTGAGTTTTTCATCGACTTTTCGAGTGTACGACAAGTTGGGGTTGGATGCTGCAGCTCTAAAGGCTCTTCTCATGATTTCTCGGGAGTCCTACGCAGTGAGCATCACTCACAGGCTCACCCGGCATCACAAAAACACTCAGCTTTACACTCACTCTTTATTTACTGTCCGCCCGTAAATGGAGATTTTTGGGTTCTGATGTGCTTCAGTAAACGAATAAGGGAGGTATGAAGACTTGAGGCGATCGTGGACTAAGAGGCGCAATAGGCAGTGACTGTTATCAGTGTTCGGAACGAGTGGGAGGAGGCAATGTTGATTTGTGTTCGCTCAGTTGCCACTCATAACAGCGCCGGTGGACGCTGAGGAAAACTGTTATGTGAGTAATACTGAACTTGTATTTTTGATTCATACAAAATTACTGTGATTTGGCTATTAAATAGCACTTCTATCACATTATTCTTCATAATAGTGGAGAACAATAAGCCAAAAAATCTACGGTAAACGATTCTAACATTTCATTTACATTTACGCAATTATGTTTATTTATTAGTAGCATCAAGCACAAACTGTCGACGCAAAGCACCTTCACTATTAAATTCTTTAATGGTGCTTAGCTGTGCACAGAAAACAAATAAATCTAACCATATCATACTTTAAATTTAATTGCGGTCATTAGGACATGTATATTTCTCTGCAAGTTAATAAAGTTTAATCACAGAGCCTATAGCCATCAGGAGCGTATTATAAATTCTAATAATCCCTTCCTAAAGGCTTTATGTAATAGTGAGGGATACGAATTATCTCTAATAATAGAGAGGTGGTACAGAATCCTGCTCGTGCAGGAAGATCCTGATATTAAAATAAATAATGTTTGACATACATCTTCCTTTCCATTTGTGTCCCATTGTACGTGTGTGGATGTTAGGCTGGGAGACGTTCATGATATGTTGGCTCACAGGTGGTTATGTGCTTTGCCTATCTATCCTTGAGTTTTGTTGTATACATATTCATGTGGGAGAGGGTCATCAAATGCATCCAGGTGCGCTTGTCCCTAACCCAACTTATGAATCAATGTCGCGTATTTTATCCCTACTCTGTCTTGTCTCCATGAATGTTCTTTTGGTGCGTAATTTGAATGTATTTGTAGGAACACTGCCAGACTTGTTCTCTGTAATCATTATTGTACCATCGAGTGTTTCAATGAAGACTATTAGGATTATTATTATTATTACTATATGTGCTCCTTGTACAACCCTAGAAAACATTAATAAAATTAATATATGTTTTTCGTGTTATTTTGATTAACAAAAACATATCTAAACGTTGGATCAGTCTTTTATTATTGAGAAAAATAAAAATGATACCAACTTAAAAGTCATCATACAGCCATCAGAGAAGATGGTAACCAAAAACTGTTTGTCTTTTCGTTGGGTGGTTACTGAAGCAAAAACAAGCAGTTATATGAAAGATCTCGTTATTGAACAGGAAATCAAGATATTAAAGTATATTTCGGGTTATTTTATTTTGTAACTTATAGGAAAAATAAACAAGCCGTGCAGAAATAAATAGGCAAACATTTTTAAATAGCTCGTGAATAAGCAATAACCACAATACATTGGTAATGTGTGAGAACATCTTCTCGTTACAATAGTCATTAACAATTTACTGTAAATGGAATTTCATTTGTAAAACATAATTGGGTTCACATTCTGGACAGCGACATTTAAAATCCTGTATCGGCTGTTTGGCCTCTATTGTGTACTTTTGCTAGGAAATTCCACCCAAATCAGTCATTATAGTACTTGTTCGACCACCACTAGTTGTATCTTCTGTAACAAAAAGAATTAGACTGAAAATTTATTAACTCAGGGCATTTATAATATATTTTCACATTCAATGCATATCTATTTTGCTAACAGTTTTTTTAACACAAGCCCAGCAATCCTTAGCTACACGCAAAGACCCCGTTCATTTATATGTGATGCCCCACCGTTTGCAGCGCAGCATGCATGGGCCGAGTGGCCCTCCAACTACTGGACCGCTATGACCTCAGGTCCGCTAAGCCCCGCTTCGTTAAGCAGTACCTTCATCATCGTCACGTCATCTAGTGGCGGAACAGTGAGGTGTCAGCGCCATGCCCTCTGGCGACAGACTCATCAACGGCAGACGCGCCATCCTGTTACAGATCAGCCCACTTGACATACGGACTCAGGTGCGTGTTTATTGTGTCTGTTGTTCGATCTCTCTTCTGTTTTTAAATTGTTTTTCTTGGATGAGCTAATCATGGTATTTCTAGCGAAGAAAGGAACATGGTTTACCTCCATTAATGTAGGTAAACCAATGCTTATACGGAGAGCAGCTGACGTCACACGAGGCTTTGCTGTCATGGTCATGAACCAGGTATTTGACTATTTTACACAATTGTCTGATGTAAATGTTCCTTCAGAGATAGTTATGAGAACGTCATATGTACTGAATGTATTTATATATTCCTATATATTGTAGTTTCTGTGTATAGTTATTGACTCTTTGATCACGCTTACCGAACGTTGCTGCTTCTCGTATACGTAGACTGTAGAATGGCTGCTTGGTAGACGTACACTGTGTAGTGTGGCTGCATAACATACGCAGACTGTGTAGTATAGCTGCATGGTATACGTAGATTGTAGTGAGGCTGAATGGCATACGTACAATGTGTAGTGCAGCTGCATGGTATACGTACACTGTGTAGTGGGGCTGCATGTCATTCGTACACTGTACAGTGTGGCTTCATGGTATACGTACACTGTGTAGTGTGGCTGCATGGTATTCGTAGACTGTGTAGTGTAGCTGCATGGTATACGTACACTGTGTAGTGGGGCTGCATGGTATTCGTAGGCTGTACTTGGGGTGGATAGATTATTATTCATTTTATAGATCATTAACACTTTATTTTAGTATTTTATTATTTATTCTTGCTTGGGCTCTATTATATTTATCTGCCCTTTTTTCATGGTGATAAATTTTGCATTGGTTATTTTTATTATATGCATCGAGGTTGGTTGAGACAAGGTGACCCAGGGAGAGGAGGTCCTCGTGGGATCCGCGGGACTCGGGGACCCGGGGTTTCGGGAACCCGGGGGACATGGGAGACCAG
>SDVV010007637.1:0-17670 GCA_016164225.1 Gammarus roeselii | reverse complement strand
TAGCACCCAGTGCAAACTAATTCTTGGAGATTCCCCTCAGACATCTCACCCTAAAATTTATTCCCTTAAACAATGTGGATAGCTAACCGCCTTCTCTTCTGGAGCACAGATTCGGGTGGAACCTGGTGCAGCAATGTAAAAAAAATGTAAAAATGTAAAAATCGCTCTCTTTTTCGGTTTAAATTCTACGCTAGATGCTTGTCAAAATTTAAAACATTGTGTTCCCCTTGACTATTGTCTAAATTCAAAATGTAAATACTGATCTCTTGCCTTTTTTGACTAAAATTCTGCGATAACTATTCAATAAATTTAAAAATATGTGTAATTTGACTAAACTCAGGTGTGGCCATGAGCAACTTTTATTGGGAGATGTCCTTCTGACATCTCACAAGAAATGCTCTTGTAGGACCAGTCACACATGTTCAGAGACTTAATCTACTGAACACTAGGGAGAACCACTCTCAGAAAACTGGGCGTGGAGCCCAGTTTTACTTATCAAAATTTCACGACATTTTTGAAAATTCCGACCTAGACTCTAGATCGGCCAAGGGCAGGTCTTTCCCTAGCAGGTGTCACTCCGACGTCTCACCTTGAAGTGCGACAGCCTTCGCGGAACCGCTTGCGTGCAGAAGATTTAATCTTTTGAGCACATGGGGGAGGACCACTACCCGGGCAGCTGGGTGTGCTGCTCTCCTAAATGTGCACATACTTGTCGAAATTTAATTCCCATATGCTCCGTTGGAAGTAGACTCAAAACCATAGTTGGAGTTCGCCTGACCCAACTTCTGGGGCAATCCAACAGGCATGTGCTCGAAAAATAAAGTGTGAGTCCGCTGAGCGTATGGGCGTGTCCGTCTCTGCTCGACCGTCTGAGATGCGACCGCCTGGAACTTGAATACTTATCTTCCCATCTTGTTAGCCCCGTTCCTGAACTGTCGTCCTGACACTCGACCCTTACTTCTCCGGGGCTGAAATGCCCCGGGCAGTAGTGGGGTGGTGGTAGTAGGTAGTGGTGACAGTAGTGGTTATCCTTATTTTTTCTGTCCTTACAACCTTCCTTTTTCTGTACGTGTGCGTGAATTTCTAAAGCCTTGTTGACTATCCCCCACTCTTCTTCCACTTCTTACAAAGGAAACACTCGACATGAGCACTCGTCCTCGTTGTATTCCTTACTCTATTCTAATCTAATATAATCTACTACTACTAACTACTACTACATACATAGTCATCAATGTTCCGTTATAATCCAATCCCTAAATCGAATTAAGTTCTCTTTAAATAATCATCAAAATAAAACGACTTCTCGTTATACATAAGATATTTTATTTGATAAGGTTATAATATAGTGTTGCGTGTTCGCATGCAAAAAGCCCACCTTGAACGTTACCAGGAGCCCTAATGCGACACCGCACGAGAAGCCCAAGTGTGTTACCGTACTAAGAGCCCTAATGCACAGCCGTACAAGAAGCCCTAATGAGTTACCGTACGAGGAGCCCTAGTGAGTTACCGTAGGGGGCGCCATAATGCGTTTACGTACGAGAAGCCCTAATGCGTTGCCGTACGAGGAGCCTTTATGAGTTACCGTACGAGGAGCCCTAATGCGTTACCGTACGAGGAGCCCTAATGAGTTGCCTTACGAGGAGCCCTAACGAGTTGCCTTACGAGGAGCCCTAACGAGTTACCGTACTTCCCATAATCTGAGAATTCAGTAATTTGATGCCATTATAGCTGCTGTTCTTCAGTGAGCCTATGCTAATTATGGCCAATAAAATAGGGATCGGTATAAAATAAATTTAAAATGTAGCTGCGAGATTACAATTCCTCCGTTTCTTTCCCAAAATTATTAAGCTATTTTTTACGTGAATATCATTTTTTGTTCATAACCATCAGTAAATTAACTGAGGGGAAATGAGAGTCGGTGTAACTAATTAATTTCCAATGGACGAAAACGCGAAGCATTAACAAATTAAAGTTGATTTATGAGTGTTACAATTTTTGATGGCAGTACCTTAGTCATTGAGCTAAGCCAAAAATAAGACATATGTCATTGGATTATGAGTCACAGCCTGCAAAAAATGTCACCACACCCCTTTTTTTTCCTTCTGACGCCCTCTGACGTTTTAATACTTGAATTGATGTTTCTTTTGAAACATAAAATTAAGTTCGATGAATAGACTTCATGATCCATTGATTGACCTACCCCTTCTTAATGTTCAATTGATTAGCCTTCTCTAGCTGAACGGTGAACCTTCATGACAACTTCGTTGTCACAGGTACATATACTTAATCATCGACCTGATGATGTTCTTCCTTTGTTTTTCGTTCTTTTTGCATTGCTAATTATGCAAAGATGTTGAGTCGATGGAGATGCGACGGCAACTAGTCGCGGAAGTCCAAAAAACTCTGATGTTTTTGGTGAACAATCACCAGTTACTAATAACTGTCAGACAGCTATTCGGCTGGATAGCTAGAAAAAGTGTCTTTTATTTGACAAAATGGAAAGTACGATCCTCTGAAAAAAATCAGACGATGATTTCCCCCCTGGTTTTAGGTACAGATAATTCACTTTCCACCGTCGAATTACCAGATAGAAATCTTCCTGTTAACCAAGAACATAGAAAAGGTTCGACGCCATATAAGTGAACTTACCTCGATCTTCATGACTCCGCAATTCGGGTAATTATGACGATCTGGGATTATTGAAAAATATAATTATTGGAAAGTATTGAACGTGCTAATATATCATAGGGGGGACTGCCTTGTGCTTAACGTTAAATGACAGCGACTCTTGTTACTTTTCTATAGCACATCCGCATAATATCTTTTCACTTCATATGTGGATTCGTATGCAGAGGCGTATGTGAGCATAACAAATTTGCAGATGCAAATGTGAAATGCATTCGGATGGTCCGCGGATGCGGATATCCGGTTCAGCACTAATTATCTAAGCATCATCACGGGCTCGACATGGCTTGTGTTGTTGCCTCCAAACTCCCCCGGTCAAAACTGTTCCACAGCTCCCCAATGCCACTGTTCGCCATTGTGACTGAAGACGCGCCCTAAAATGGAAGGACGCCCGTTAATCTGTGAAGATGAGTTCAATATGCTTTAGTACACAATACCAAAGTTGTAACGTTGATGCAACGACAGGTGTAATATGCAGTGAACATAAAGGTGTGCACACATAATGTTCTATAAGTTATATTGATGAAAGTTTAGGGGTAGTTATGTCAAAGTAATTTTGAATTGAAAATATATCTCCTAAGTTAGTCTTGGTGCGTTCAATCAATTTTCTATGTCATGGTTAAAGTATGACAGTGCTATACATGTCGCTCTTTTTAGCCTAGGTTGTGGGGGAGAGCTTTATAAAGAACGCTCTAGCAATAAAAGCAATTGAACGGATCAGAACTAGGCTGATGAATGATTTATATTTTAAACATATGGTGATTAAACAGAGAAAGTTCTAATAAAATAATCACTGTCACAAGAGACTTGATTGTTCCTAGTAACAAACAAAGCCCTCCTTTAGTTTTATGCTAATTAATGTCGCATTAAAAAAAAAAACGTTGGAATATTCGGCGTAATGTGCAATATATTTGCCTGAATGATCATTGACCGGTAAAGGTTTTGCTGAGAATTACCTTTATCAACATGTACCGAAGAATATTCCTACGATTGCTTTCCGATTTAGCAAATATTGAAATCGAAAGAAAAAATTACACAGCCTTGAATCAATTCACCAGAAATGTTACCAAGTGCTAGTGTTAGGACATGACACCCATCTCAGCCGCTTCCGTCCCGCTCGATCATCCAATTCGCTTTGTGAGTTCTCAAAAACACATCCGTGTGGTCTTTGGGAACCTTGCATCCTAACTATCTCTCCCAACGGAGCCTCGTTCATCCTGTTCCAGAGGAAGACAATGAAGGTGCACCGTAACGATGATAAAAACGGTTAGTGTACCTTCCTTACTCCCACGAAGCTGCTCACTCAACACGATCATTTTGATTAATGCACAGGACAAAAATACCCCTTTTATGACCATCATTTATCATTGCCTGTAATATCCTAGCGGGCGTCCACCAGCAAGAACGTGACGCCATAAATGCAGGCTAAGTTGGACAGATCTAACAAGGGCGCTTCTATTCATAGTTAGACGAAAGCGAAATGATGTCGGTTTGCGCGTGCAATGTATCATTATACTTGGTTGAGTGGAAAAATTCGAGCACGTACGAGAACCATAAATTTTCAACAGTGCATCGTATAAACGATATAATGCTCGGAATAGCGAGGAAAAATGTGTGGAAGGATGGTTATACAATACAGAGTAATTAATGGCTAAAATTCAGAGGTATTTAACAGTGCGGCTTTCATGTGAATTGTTTAATTCGTAACTTACCGTTGTTAGGAAATACCATCTATTTTATTTTGGTTCATCACGGAAAGTGTACCGATGACAGGTATTGTCACGTGTGGAAAATTCACCATTTTATTAACAGATTCTCGAAACGGGGCGTTTTAAAAAATATTGTGTTGCACCCGTGTTGACAGTAACGCCCCAAGCTTGGCCCTCTCAAATATCCAAAACGAATTATCGGAAAAAATGATTATTGATGGACTGATCCCTGCTAGATATGTTTCATGCTCACTGAACGAGATGAACAGTCGTCTCTAAATGGATAGGAAGTAGCAGTTAATCCTTTTACCTTTTACAGCTGCGGTCTTGCAGGATTTGATGTTACTTTTCTTTGTAGCAGTTACGATGCAAGCGGTTGCGAAATTAAACTATACATTTTTTATTGCATCAAATAAGCCTACACAAGCGAACACCACAGCATAATGTCATAATAGAATCAGAGGTAGGATTGATTAAAATGAACGTAGACGCAAGGCCGCGCCCCCCTATAATGAGGTGGAAGGGCGTCAAGACGATCAAAGGACAGTGTCTACAAGAGTGTACAAGTGTTAGAAGACAACAACAGGATTTTGGCCCAAACTATGTTGCTGTTTAACAGTAGGGAGATTGGTTCTGGAGTACAACGTCAGAAGGAGCATCATTTATCTGTGAAGTACCTGCAGTAAAGGAGCAACAGAGAGAAAGGCTGTAGTAGAAATAACATCAAACGATGATACTCGGAACAACTAAATTCAACACCAGAAGAGAAAGCCACCGACCCACGAGGTTGATTTGAGATGATAGCAGTTTCATTCCTCACTAAACCAAGATGATTGGTGTCGTTGCTGGACACCGTTTTGTAACTAGTAGGTACTAATGCCGGGCACCACCATTTTTACCGTGCTCGTGCTAATGCCGGGCACTATTTTAACTCTATCGGTGTAAGTGTCAGACACAATTTTTTTACTAAGAAGCTGGCACTGAGACCGTACATTGCTTCTGAAACGTGCTACACCGTGCAACACATATTAAGAGCGGCCATTCTGGTAGAAATTATCGAGCCGCGACTTGAACGTTGCTGCTTAAACTTCCCTTGAAAATTTGGTTTATTCTTTGCGTGTTTTTATTCTTCAACAGCTTTATAAGTAAAGAAGTTGCGTGTTATGTAAGTGGAATAGGGTCCATGTAATAACGTGGCAGTCATTTAAAGTGCACAAAATAGTCTAGTATATTAAAAAAAATGGTCATCCGCCCATTCTGCTTGTATGAACGAGTTCAAGCTTCCTAAAAATACACAAATTTTGCTCACTCATGTGATGGTTAAATTACTTGAAATTACTTAAAAGGGGTTATGAACTACATTTCTGATATGTGTACAAATATATTGAACGAGAATATCAGCTCTGAATGTACATTTATTCATAAGATTAGGGTTCATGAACATGTAATTAGAAAATTGGGATGAAAAAATTGTCCACTAAGGACTATAAGCAAATTGGGGTGCTATTGGTCACGAATCCTACTCGTTTACCATCCTTGTAATGGTGTTACTCAAGCAGAAGTTTTGCATTACTTTGATCAATTGGGTCCACAGGGTATCATTTGTGGTGATTTTAATGCTCATCATCAATCCCGGGACCCTCTGAAAGGGTTTGGTAACACTACTGGCAGTGCCCTTTTGAATTTCCTATGCAGCAGTGACCATCTTCTATTGTTAAATCCTCCTGACCTCCCAACATAATTGGATCCTTCTTCTTGCTCTACGTCCAACCTAGACCTTTTTTTGCAACCCATCACTTTCATTCCTTTTTAGTATCTCTTGGGCCAAATCTTAGCAGTAATCACTTTCCAGTTCTTTTCTCTTCTCTTGCTCTCAATAATTCTCGTTTATCCTTCCGTCCTTTAAGAATTTAAAAAATGTGTCACCCTCTGCACGAGATGCTTGGGCTGCAAAACTTGCCACTCTCCCCATTGCACGAACAGATACTGCAACGGCAGCAAATAACTCCTTTAATGCAGTGGGTTAGAATTTGCGAAAAGGCACTTGCCCCTCAGGTCGTCTGCTGTTCCTCGTCGCTCTGGTAATCCATGGTGGAGTTAAGTGAGTAGGTGATAGACGAAAAAGTCTGGAAGATGTTCCGGGTGGTTTCTGGGTCACCTCCTCCATCGGCTTTCCCTCTTTCCTCGGGTCCTTCACCCTTCTCATCCACAGAGATAGCAAATTTTTTGGCTTCTCACTTCTCTCTCTCATTTCCTAATCTGCACCAGCTATCAGTACCCAATTCATATTTCCTTCATAATCAACACACTTAATCACCGTTTCTCCCTCGTTCAGCTGCGATCTCTTCTACCTAAACTCCTCTCCCACTCTTCCCCTGGTTCTGATCTACTACATAACCAATTTCTTATACAACTACCCTGGACCCATCATCATGCTTTCCTGAACATTTTTAACCAATCCTTTCGCACTGCGGATGTCCCCCTGACAATGCGCGCCTTCCTGGTTGTTCCTATACCAAAACCTGGCAAAGATCTCACCATAATGTCTGCCTACTAGCCCATCTCTCTCCTCCCTTGTGTTGGTAAACTCGTGGAGAGGCTTGTAGTGGCACGCCTCACCTGGTTTCTTGAGAGGAATAATTCATTTCTACCACACCAATTTGGCTTCCGTCCCCAATGTGGTACCACGGATGCCCTTGTTCTCTTTGAACATAACATTCAATTAGCTCTGCGTGCCCAGCAAATAGTCCTCGCTGTTTTCTTTGACCTCTCGGGAGCATTTGACCGTGGACACCAAGGAATTCTATACAAATTCTCAGGCCGGCTTCTTCGTTGGGTCTCAAGGTTTCTTAGAGGCCGCTCCTTCTCTGTTTCCATATCATCAGCTTCCTTTGCATGAGTCTCATTCTATCATCTCAGGTGTTCCTCAAGGCTCTATAATTTCTCCTCTTCTCTTTAATGTTCTATTGTCTGATCTTCCTACTACTACAGATGTCACAACCTCTGTTTATGCTGAAGACATCACAATGTATGTCTCTGCTGACACTGTTCCATCTGCCTAGGCCCTTCTCCAAGCTGCCATGGATAACTTTGCTCTGTGGGCTAAACAGTGGGGTCTGGTCATCAATCCCCTAAAATCAAACACCTCTTTCTTAACTCTTAAGCGCTCTGTTCCCACTTGCCCTCCCCTTCATATTTCTGGCACTCCCATCCCTTATGCCAAGCAGAAAAATTACTTGACATAATATTTGTTTCCCCTCGGCTAAACTGGGGCCCTCACCTTGACCTCTTACGCCTCCATTGTCACGATCGCAACAACATCATGAAGGTCTTGGCTGGTTCCCGATTTTGTGGTTCCCGGCGCAGACTCCGAGACTATTACCAAGCCCACATTGGAGGGCTAACAGACTATGAGCTTCCTCTGTACTCTTCTACACCCCTTTCTCTCCTCTCAAGACTTGATGTGGTACATTCCACCGCTGCTCGCCTCCTAGTTGGCACCTGGAGCTCAACACCTTTAGCTTCACTGATTTGCACCGAGAGCAGCGATGCGGGCAGTTCCTTCTTCAGCATCTTTTTCGGCCTGCCCACCATCCGTTCCATGCTCTTCTGAGACGTGATCGTTTCCTGACTTCAATCCCGTTTGCTTGTCGCCACCACTGGTTACCGCTACTTTACAGGGATTCACGCCTATTCCCCTTCTATGGATTTCCTCTTCCTTTTCCAACCTCTTAGGAAGTCTACTCTGTTCTCTCGCAATAGTTTCCCTTCTCCTCCATCATTCACACATCCTTTCCGACGTCTACCATAGGAGCAGTTGAGGGTAGTGCTCCAGCATTGTATGCCGATCTTTGTTCCACTGCATACCCTAACCAGCTTACTATCTTTACTGATGGCTCTGTAATGGGGGCATCGGCAGCTGGTGTTGGAGTTGGTGTGTTGGTCCCTAGTCTTAAACTCAATTTTCCATTTCGTCTCCACTCCCACCACACAATTCAAGCAGCCGAACTTGTGGCATTCTTCAGGTACTTCTCTTCTTGTCCTCATATCCTACTTCTTCCCCTGTAGTTATTTTCACGGATAGTTGATCCTCTTCCAGGCTTTCTTCAAATAGGTCCATCGTTCAGGCAGTTCACCGTAATTTCCTCCTTTTCCCTCTTGGTGAAGTGCACTTACAGTGGGTACCACTTCACTGTTCAATATCTGGCAATAAGGCGAAAGATGCCGTAGCCAAAATGGCTGCAACCTCCTCCCTTCGTGTACATGATCTACCACTCTCCCTATCTGAACTCCGATCTACATTCTCTTCTGCCATTAGGACTTACTGGCAGGCCAGGTGGACCGCTGTTCGAGGCCAGCACTCTCTGGGTGCACTCAAACCCCTGGTGCACCCTTTGGCCTGGCAGGGAAAGCAGTCAGGCTTTTTTGAAACTCCTTATTCGGTTCCAACTTGGTGCTGTCCCCTTAAATAAAGCCCTCTACAGAATCCGTCAGACTGACTAGTCATGCTGCCTTCATTGTCCATCTGATGAAACTGTCCATCATTTATTTTTTGTCTGCCCTCAATGCTATGTTTATCGTTGCCTTCTATTCCCAGCCTGCGTGCCCTGGGGTATATACTACCAACTCTCTCTCTTTTTCTCTGTGGCCCGCCTGCTGATCTTGCTGCTGCCCTGCTCATCTTGAAGCTTGTGGAAGCGTATACCACTTCTACACACCGGTTCAACCAACCGTGAGGTCTTTTTTTATCTCCTCCCCCTCAACTGGTCCCGGAGCAAATTGACCTTGGTCAACACGCCACGACAAGAACCAAGTTAACTTCACTTCAAATCATGGAGGCACAGCATGAAATGTTTGACAATAATATCATCTTCCGTGGAGCTGCGCTCGCCTGGTCACCAAGATCACTGAACCTACGTGCTCCAGACTATTTTCTCTGTGTATATCTAAATGAAAGAACCTACACTAATAAGCCGGAGACTTTGAAATATATGAAGCAAAACATAAGACGAGAAATTCATGCATGTTGCGATGCTTCGTTCCGTGATGTACAATGTTGTAAGAACTCGCTTGTGCATTGCTGTGATAGGGTGGCACCTAAAAGATGCCATCGACCACAGTTCAGACTCTTGATATTGAGCTTTCGATTGCGTCAATGGAATTTGTGTACGATTTATTTAAAGCGTTTTATTTACCTTCAAAACTAGGAACTTACAGATACTAATACAGGCCCCGTTCGATTCCCAAAGGCGAACCTCATACTCTCCTAGACTCACACTCAAATAAATTAAGCTTTTTTGCGATGCGCCAAAGGGTCCGGTCGGGTGATCCCACAACACACTCTGGGTAGGAGTGCGGTCCGAGGTCAGTGTCAGCAGTAGGGCCCGACAGAGTATCTGGTTTATACCTGCTGCGTCATTGTGACCGGGCCCTCCCCACCCACTTATTTATTTGTGAGAAGCACCTTCACTATGAACATTATTAAAATTTTAAAATTAGTCGACATAACTAGTAAATTCCTTCGGTAAGAGGAAATTCCCTGCAGTAAGCAACTTATTTTAAACACCCAAGAAAAGTGTTTCAAACACGCCAGCGTAAGGTAGGACCTAAGCACTCTTAGAATAGGACGCTCGACTGACTAAAATCTCTCCCAAACTTCCTTTCCTGCTGAAAGAATACTAAAATCATTGCCCCGCTGAATAGCTACTCCCAAAACTTGCTGGAACCAGTGGCCTCCACCAATTTGCGCTCAATTTTCTTCACAAATCCGCGCTGTTGGTTGTTTCAAAGGCAATTGGCTCAAAAGGGAATTGCCGCGTTAAAGCCACGTACTTCCTTTGTTTACTCGTTTCTGCTCCCTTGGCAGCAGAATCTGTAGAAACTGCAGAGCTTATCAACTTGACAAGCTCTGCAGGAAATATTGTGATACCATCAGGCCTCATGCAATTCCCTTTATCTATACCCAAAGGTTCCAGCAGAGATGGAAGGGAAGGCCCGCCTTCTGTAAAGATCACCTGACGACATTTAACGCCGAAGGTCTGGCAAATGCCCAACACTATACCTACATTACTCTCGAAGCAATCAACGTACGTGAAGGCGGGAGAAAATCCCTATGAATATTGAAATTTAGGCAAGGATAAATAATTCTTCAACAAGACGAAAGCTTGTTGACTCAATTTGCTCTAAACGCGTAACCATTCGCTCCACTTCGTTTTGCACAACACTCGGAGCGCCCAGTAGGCCTTGATCCGAAATTAGTTTAACATAAGATGATACCAGTTTGAAGCGTCTTGTTGTATGCCCCATCTCCTTCGGTGAGTAGTCATGAATAGTTAACTCACATTTTCTACTATTTACCTCCAGCCTGCTAGCCTGCAACTGGTTTATCACGCGCTGCATGCCCAGTAAGAGTTTCTCTGGTTTATCCCTCAGTGTGGCGTCATCCAGATACCAAACATTGAACACTGACTCCGCAAAACGAGCCATCTCATCCACCTCAAAGAAAACCAAGGTCTGTCCGAACAGATAAGTCTGCTGGATGCCTGTGGCAGACTGCAACACTTCATCACCATATTATAGAGCTGTTGGTGTCGACTAAGCTTGCCAAAGTATCCTGGATGCACTTCGGGCGCAATTCAGAGCGGCTGAAGAAATATGTCCCTTCTGATTTAGTAATAAGCATTTTTCATGTAATATTTTATAAGGTCTCTCTTTTAATTACAGCCCCTAAATACGCCCTCCATTGGTTAAGAAACCCAACAGTAGAGGTCGCCTCTTGTGGTCGAGTACCACAAACAGAGGTTTAATTTTTACCTAGACAGCCAGCCTGGTGTTCCCAACAGCTACCAAGCAGTTACCATCGTCCTTCCCCAGAGCGCTAATATCAGCTAGAAAGGGGTAATTATGAGCTCGGGAGCCTCGCCCCAAAGTCGCGATAACAAGTGCGCTCCTTTTTCCTTCGCCTCTCGACCCAGCATTGCCCTAAGGTGGTTTGTGCGTAAACCTTCCACCCCTAGGAACCAGGCGAAAATGAAGATATGGTCCTACGGATATCATCCTCAGTGGCAACTGGAGGACCCGGCTAATCATCATTCGGAGAAGCCGGTGAAACCAAATTCACCGAGGCCGGTGGGAGATGTAACTGCAGCGAGTTCAAGAATGCCTCCTCCTTCAGCGCTCATGCCAGAGAGCATGCAAGGTCTTTACCGCACCTCTGACGTACCCATCAGCGAACTTGGCTAACACTCTCTTTCTTCAAATGCATGTCTCTATCACCTACATTTCTTTCTACATATCCAAGAGTGCTCACTATTCTACACGGTAACTCAGGCAAGGTATTTTTCCACATCCCCACGAGTGCTCACTATTCTACACGCTAACTCAGGCAAGGTATCTTTCCACATCCCCACGAGTGCTCACTATTCTACACGCTAACTCAGGCAAGGCATCTTTCCACATCCCCACGAGTGCTCACTATTCTACACGGTAACTCAGGCAAGGTATATTTCCACATCCCCACGAGTGGTCACTATTCTACACTGTAACTCAGGCGAGGTATCTTTCCACATCCCCACGAGTGCTCACTATTCTACACGGTAACTCAGGCGAGGTATCTTTCCATATTCCCACGAGTGCTCACTATTCTACACGGTAACTCAGGCAAGGTATCTGTTTCTATGAAATAGGTTATTTGTTGCCTAACCCTAGCAGCTAAAGATCGACTCTCCGCATCAGCTCATTAGCCTAACACAAGCTCGGCAACCATTATCCACTCACGCCTATCCGTTGCGTGCTATCTCACTACCTCCACATAATTGTGGAGGAAGTGAGAAAGCGCGCAACGGATAGGCGTGAGTGGATAATGGTTGCCAAGCTTGTGTTAGGCTAATGAGCTGATGCGGAGAGAATTTGAGGCTATTTGATGTGTTTTTGTTGAACACAGTTTGTGAAGAGTGATTTCAAGTGCACCAACCAGAGTGGCCTCATAGTGTCATGCTTGGCCAATCGAGGCTTACGCCCAATGTTGGCATAGGGCGGGTCTCTACCCTCTCACACCCCCACCCTCTACCCTCCGTCCCTCGGCAGAAACAATAGGCCTCTTGATACCCTGTTTAAGTGCATTTATTCTAGGTGAGCTCGACGTGTGAACTGCTCTCATATCCATACGAGTCCCCCTTCAGCGGCATTAGTGGTAGCATACCGAATTACTGTGTTAAAGAACAAATCGGTGGTACTCTCGTCGGTCAGCATTGGAGCATCTGGCAACTCTTCGTGGATGGGTAGTCCATTGACATTCTCGCGTTTGTGCTTCATTATGGCCCTGTGGGGAAACTATTACGTGCTTTTGGTAGATTTTGAAAACTGTTTTCTTTGTCCACTTTGTTAACCTAGAAACTTGAGTGGTTCCTCAAACTTTTCTCCACGTAGTTCGGAGGATGCTCGTACAAGAGGGCACTTTAACGTCGCGAGGGCAGGTATACCACCAGCTCCTTGTGTAGCCTAACCTATACCTCCTTGCCCGCTCGTGACTGCTCGGCTGCGTTTACCCATGCGCGCACAGTGTACGATGTGCAGTGGCCCTACACTACCCCTACCCCCTCCCCCGTAGCTCACTACTCCCCTACACCCCTCTCCAGTAGCGTTGAAATCTGGCCGCATGCACCTGTTTGAGGACTTCGATGTGCAGGAAAAAAATCGTGGATCATCTACTTCGACCTGCCAGAGGAGCGGTTCATCTGCTTCGACCTGCTTCAGGATCCTGACAGCCAAACAGTTGGACACTCGTTCATTGCAGCTGCCTTTTTGGGCCACATTGATGGCCCACACATTCAAATTTTCCCATCGCTGATTTTCTTAACTTTTTTTATATGCTTTTAGATGTTCAGTTCATTTTCTTACACGTCGTTTATTTAGTTACATTTTTCGGTGGTTTCTTCCCTGTGCCAAGTATATTTTTATCGCAAGTTACTCCTCTCATCATTCAATTTCACAGTGTGGTTGCTGTTCACTTCTTTAAGCTCCTACGACTATTTAAATGTGTATTTGTCCCATGTTAAGTTTTAGTTGATTTTTTTTGGCCTGCTTATATCGGCCAACTTGCTACATTTATATATGTGTTGCTGATTACCTCTATGTGTTCATTTACTTTTATTCGCAGGCTCTCGATTATTTTTTCGATCATTTGCTTTGGGATAGTTTATAATGGTTATTTTTCAGTTTGCTTCTATTTTCCTATTAACTGCAATTCATGTCCTTGTAGATTTTTTATGCGCTTATTAGGATTTATCGTGTGCCCTCATGATCACTTTGCGTAATTTGTATTTGTCATATTCTGATTTACTCCTTCACCTGTGGCCCAAATCCCGCCAAAACTTTTCTTTGGGCTCTTACGACTATTTAAAGATGTATTTGTCTTATGTTATGTTATAGTTCATTTATTTTAGCCTGCTTCTATCTGCCAACTTGCTACATTTATATATGCTCACGATTATATACGCTCACGATTATTTGCTTAGTCATTTTCTTTTAGGACAATTTATGGAGGTTATTATTCAGTTTATTTCATTTTTCCTACTAACTCCAATTCATGTCTTGGCAGATTACACTTATGCGCTTATTAGCATTCATTCATGTGTTCTCATGATTATTTTCTGGAGTAATTTGTATACGTCGTATTTTAATTTTCTCTTTCGGCTGTCACCCATATTCAATCATACCAAGGTTGTAATTTTTCACGGCTACTGCTAGGTTACTTTTGGAGACCATCTTCAGTGTAAATTTTCGCTGTCTTAGCATGTGTAGCTGCCCATAACGACAAAAAAAAATTGGCAACGAAAAATAACAATATTCTTGATGACGACACAGGTAAGAGAACCTATTTTTTATTTACAGCACGCTAGATAATGATTATAGGATAACCGCAGGAGCAAGTCGCTCAGCTAAGTGTATCTGTTAGATCAATGACTTGTAGCGTTTTTGAGAGCCAAGTACTAATTTCCATTCTAATCACTACCACATGTCAGTATAATCTCATACAAGTTCCTAGCCTTTCATGAAATTGTCGTGTAGTATTTTTTTCTAGAAGTATCGAACCAGTCTTTACATTTCTGACCGCAGGTGATCATTTATAAAGAAATCTAGTTGTTTAAACCTTTCTCAGTACAGCATTTTTATTGAAATAGGTTGATTTTGCTTGGGCTTAATGAATCCGACAGTCTTTCGTAGATGGTAAATCCCACTGTTAAGGTTTGCCGTCTCACTTGCGATGACCGACAATTTAGGTCGCTGCTGCCATTGCACTGTAGGCACGTGTAATTCTAATAGTTGCGGCTGTTACAGAGCTAGAACCACTGGCGGGGTTCGTTTCTGCTCCTCGAACTGTGCAAGCCGACCTGGCCGAGCATGCCATAACCAGCACGACCAGCTAAACGCAGCTGAACCGGAGAGTCAAGAGGTCACCAGTGGGGGAACTGCAGTCTCTCCTGTGCTCTTCCGGCAGGATGCAGACGTCATCACGCCACCAGGCGCCATCGGTGCGGACTCTCTTGCCTCGGTTGCGAGCACTGGAGGAAACGCTGAGAGTGACGTTGCCCCACCAGTAGTATAAAGTACCGCAAAACGCGGATTTTGTCCTGTCTACGGGAATTTGCACATAACATTTCACCGGGGTATTGCATGCAACCTGACTCAACCAGGCGTACGGCGATCGGCGCGAAGGCGGTGCGGCGCGAAAGAAGCGGACAGACGGAAAGTTTATATATGTTAATGGGTTATATATTTACATAAGGGTATTAGCATTTCAATGCTTGAGGGGATATTGCAACTTCGTTGCTTTCATATTACATTTCAATGCTGTGTCCTCTGAATGTTTCTTTTGGGGGGATATTGACAAACATATATTTATAAGATATTTTTTTATTTATAATTACAATTATATAATCATTTACAAGCTGTATTAAACGTCAAAACTCCACACATATTCTTCTTGCACGATTGTTGATTTCCAGACACGTTCATGATGAATTTTTCAGCCTTGATATCATTTCTTCGTCGTTCGCTTATGGAGAAACGCTCGATTTTCTTTTTAACTGGTACATTTTGACATAGATAATAGGCAAAGTAGATGCAGTAAGCTCCACAGACCAACGATAGATAACTTTGGATTGGTTTCTGTAGTACAAGTTGTATTTTTGCATGGATTTTATAATACGATGCTATATTTCCTCCATACATTTTTTGGATTGAACCCAAAGGAATAAAAAAAGTAGTGTGTGTTTTTGTTTTTGAATATTAAGATCCAATGTCCCATTTTATTAGGATCGCTTCCGCTGTTAACAATCATGTAGCCGTTCAGTTGATGCATGAGCATTCTGTTTTCCGCAAAACATCCTATATAGGCGCGTTTCATAATTGGAACGCTCTTGGATAAGTGGTCAATTTGATTATTATCCATGATTACTGTAGATAGTTGTGGAATACCTCCTTGCCAAATTTATTTGGATGACACCAAGTGTATAACCTACTAGGAACAAGATCTTATTCGTAGTGGGTGGATTGTCACAGTACACTGTTATACGTATGTTAGCTCGTTTTTCTAGGTTAATGACATCTTCAGAGTCGGTGGGTCTTGTATCTATAACAAATATACTTCTTCCTGCAAGGAAATTTTGTCTTGTGATGAGATGAGCGCTGTTACTCCTCCCTAGAGCCAAAAAGGTTTGATGGTATGCTTGGGCACACTCTCTGGGAAACGATGATCTAATGTTGGTTACGCAGTTTCCGTTTACATCAACAATAACGCTTGTGATATCATTATGCTGGAAGTAATTTGGATCGCGATCATATGTTCCGTTGTGTGCAGCTTGATCAATGAGACACAAGGCTAATTTATGCGGAACAACCCCGTTGAAAGAGGAATCAATGGAGATTGAGTTTTGACCGGTAGGAAACACGATTGTTTTGACAATAGGTCGATCGAACATGTATTCAATCATGCCATTGTTTTTTGTGAGCGCTTTATTAAGAGCAAGCAAAGCTGTATGGTATGGTACAACTTTTTTACACCATAATTTGCATGAATCAACTAAATAGATGTATTGTTCATTGTCATGTGTTAGAAGAACGCTACTAGGTTTTGCCAGCTCCAAACGTATATTTACGCTGACATTATCCAATAGATAACTATTGCTACCGGATACGTCAAAGTTTAGTGGCCCCATCATATGCATACCATGGCGTACATTTTCTTGAATCCATGTCTCATTTTCGTTTTGAGTAGTAAAATTTGCCGCGACGACAGTATCTGGAATGAGTGTTTGCAATGATTTATACATCATATTCAACCCTTTATTAGTTAGATCGGACCTCTTCATGGATGTATAGGCGTTGAGATTATTTAGTAGTCCTGTATAACTGTTTCCTTCACACTGAACACCATTTAGGGATAGAGAGTGACTTTGGAACATACGATGAAAGAATCCGTCAACGAGTGTAACATTTGCAGCGGCGGCCAATGCGCTTCCATCTGCATTCCTAACACGGATTTTCACTTCTGCAGTTAACGAGCTCAAGTCAACCATTTCAATATCCGATCCTGGAATATGAAATTCTATAAAGGAATCGGCAATTCTACCATCATACAGACTACTGTTTGTACTTAGATAGTTTCTTCTTTCAAATTTCGATTCGATACTTGATTCAATATCAATTACCCCCATTTCATAGTTTTCCGTAGGGGCTTCTAGCCTTGTCATGTTGAGAGATGATCCACCAAGCATGTTGTCGGTGTAGAACTTTTCCCGAAACTAACGGTATTGATACATGAACACTGGTATTTATTAATAATTAAACAATGGACGACACGGCTCCATCTTTTTTCCATGATTCGTCTTCGACTTACGATTTTTCGTTACTTTTCCTGCGATCTTACCTCCAAATCATGGTTTTCTTTATAACATTCTTGAGTGTAGCAACCCCATGTTCCTTTGTTGATTGTCGCATATCTTTCTGCTCCGAGTAATCGTGTGCCATGTTCCGAGCCATATCGGCAGCTGCAGGCAGTAATGTTTTTCGTAGAAAAGGCAATGTACGTCTTACAAGACTGGCTATGGTTGAGAAGAAACCGCTACCCCTCTGGTACGATATTGGACTTGTGAATCTGTCAATATCATGTAAACTTCCACCGCGTATTTTGTCACGTTTCGCGAATAAAATTTCGTATTGTTTGTACGACGGATATGCATATACCACCCTCATGATTGCTTGATACCAAATGACC
>SDVV010007636.1:0-17670 GCA_016164225.1 Gammarus roeselii | reverse complement strand
CCAGGGCCACGAGCGTATGACATGCCAGGGCCACGAGCGTATGACATGCCAGGGCCGCGAGCGTATGACATGCCAGGGCCACGAGCGTATGACATGCCGGGGCCACGAGCGTATGACATGCCAGGGCCACGAGCGTATGACATGCCAGGGCCACGAGCGTATGACATGCCAGGACCACGAGCGTATGCCATGCCAGGGCCACGAGCGTATGACATGCCAGGACCACGAGCGTATGCCATGCCAGGGCCGCGAGCGTATGACATGCCAGGGCCGCGAGCGTATGACATGCCGGGGCCACGATCTAATGCGATGTGGGTAGAGTGCCACATTTCACTGTGGTACGAATATTGGCTAATTTTTCTCAGTTACTGACGTCATTGGAGTCGGTTGGTCAGGTATCATAACAAAAAGACTTGCTGCTGGGAAATTCTATCTAGCGATATGATAAGAATTGCTGCGACATAATATTTCCCAGCAGGGAGGACTTTGTTACGAATACAAGACCAACCGACACTGATGACGTCATTAACAGGAATGTTATACACTCGGCGTAATGATATCATTTCAGCCAGGAGCGTATTTTCCGATTTTCTACAGCGACTATGAATAACAATCAGATTGAACAAATATTCATCAGTAGCCCAATTACAAAGCAAGCATACAAAGGATATTTTGCTAAGAACAGAACGACTGTACGTAGCACGAACGACTATATGATTGTTAACAACGAAAGCTATCCAAATAAATTTTACCGTCATATCCTAAAATTTCCCAATGATAAAAATGTTTACTTATTTTGACTGGTTTGGTTTCCATCTTATAATCTACGGGAGAAATATAACTTTGTATTATTATACATGCATAAATAAAATTAAACTTTGCTCTCCGAAACTACTCCAAAGTTCCCTGTTCAACGTCTGTGTATCACACTGCCTATATTTTGCATCTTATCTATCTCAATATATCCATTTCAAAAATCATCGCGGGGTTTTCGAGACGTTACTAATATGAAACGGTAATGGTCGAAAATTCGTCATGGAGATGTCTGGAAATCATTATCCGTGCCAGACGGAAATGAGTGAAGTTGTGTCCTTTAATACTTCTGGAAAAAATTTATATCAATATTATTTTTCAGGTAAAATACTAGGGATTTTTTTCTCACTAATAGAATTACCTCATCAATATTTATTACTGTCGCTTTGTTCAATTTATTGGACGCAATGAACATGGAATAAAGGCTAATATCTTGTGATGAATATGCAGTAAAGGCAATTGCAAACAGTTATTATTACATCATGTTGTAGATTTTTTCACGTACGTGTATCACTAACAAATACAAGCCCACACGTACACCATCTCGCCAGGCAATACTAAACGCAGATAGTATACGCTAACAATAACTAATCACCTACACAATATGTGAACATACAATACACAACGCAACAATTATATTATATAAGCGTACGCCACTTCACTCAAGATCAGACGATATCACCGACCTAAACAATATAGCACTGACCTACGCAATATAGCACTGACCTACGCAATATAGCTCTGACCTACGCAATATAGCTCTGACCTACGCAATATAGCTCTGATCTACGCAATATAGCACTGACCTACGCAATATAGCTCTGACCTACGCAATATAGCACTGACCTACGCAATATAGCTCTGATCTACGCAATATAGCACTGACCTACGCAATATAGCTCTGACCTACGCAATATAGCTCTGACCTACGCAATATAGCACTGACCTACTCAATATATCACTGACCTACGCAATATAGAACTGACTCTGGTGCTTCATGTCACGAGTTCGAGCCCGGCAAGGACAAGGCAGTCATGTGGCGAGGAGATTGGGCACCTCCGCCTTTGTGTGTCCGCCTTACTTAGCCACCCTCCTAATTAGTGGAAACAGCTGCATGTCTAAACATACAATAAATCGCGACGATTGGGTTTGTAGTATTGCAGAGGGAAATTTCTCTGATCTACATACGTTAATTGCGGTGGAGGTACACCGACTCAAGTAAGGGACCAGAATTTGGCCGCATGCAAGCACTGACAATCCTACGAGCAAAGAAAGCATCTCACAAGATTAATAATGCGAGCGAAAACATGTCAGGAGAACTAATGTAATCGATTTGGTAAAAGGAGAACTAATGAAATAGACGTAGAAAAACAATTGAACAAAGTTTAATAATAACGGGCAAAATTAATCAGTACGATATAAATAGATTTAGGATTGGAGGTAGTCGACAGTATTGCAGTAGTGATGTAGAGATAATTTTCACAAGTGAACACATAAACATGCCATAGCAGTAATGGGTAAGAAAGACTCATTTTCACTGGTGAACACATAAACATGCCATAGCAGTAATGGGTAAGAAAGACTCATTTTCACTGGTGAACACATAAACATGCCATAGCAGAAATGGGTAAGAAAGACTCATTTTTACTGGTGAACACATAAACATGCCATAGCAGAAATGGGTAAGAAAGACTCATTTTCACTTCAAGTGATCGGAACCAAGTTGAGTGCAGTCAAGTTGAGCAGGAGGACCAATCAATGTAATCGGGCTTTAGAGGAAAGAGGTAGGGACAACTTAGACGACCATCGTCCAGACCGGATGCACCCACCTCAAAGGCAATGTAAAGCGTGAGGCACTAGCAGGTCAGTCTTCAGAGCTTCCTTGTATAGATTGTTGATGGAATCAGAGCTCAATATCTCCTGGTAACGAGCTATTTAATGATGTATTGGTCAGCGAAGCTATTTAATGATGTATTGGTCAGCGAAGCTATTCAATGATGTATTGGTCAGCGAAGCTATTCAATGATGTATTGGTCAGCGAAGCTATTCAATGATGTATTGGTCAGCGAAGCTATTCAATGATGTATTGGTCAGCGAAGCTATTCAATGATGTATTGGTCAGCGAAGCTATTCAATGATGTATTGGTCCGCGAAGCTATTCAATGATGTATTGGTCAGTGAATCAATTATCTCATGGTAGCGATTAATTTAACATTTGAAACATTCCGGGAAAACGAGAAATAACTAGAAAGCGCATAACATAACAATGAGCGAAAAATTAATCTTGAAAACATAGATTTGGGAACGCGAGCACAGTCGCCCGCGTCTGAGGAAGCAGAACAACTTCCCAGAGTGGCAGATAACCACACCTGGAAATAAGGTAACTCCGTCGCCTTTAATTCAACACTTTCGAAGCCGTGCAAGGCGTAAGTGTAGTAGGACAGACGGAAGCGAACAATGCCAATAGCACTTGGGCCAGGAAAGACAGGAGCAAACCCAGCTACACCGCTGTCAGGCCCGTTAACCCAGCTACACCGCTGTCAGGCCCGTAAACCCAGCTACACCGCTGTCAGGCCCGTAAACCCAGCTACACCGCTGTCAGGCCCGTAAACCCAGCTACACCGCTGTCATGCCCGTAAACCCAGCTACACCGCTGCCAGGCCCATAAACCCAGCTACACCGCTGCCAGGTTCGTAAACCCAGCTACACCGCTGCCAGGCCCGTAAACCCAGCTACACCGCTGTCAGGCCCGTAAGCCCAGCTACACCGCTGTCAGGTCCGTAAACCCAGCTACACCGCTGTCAAAGTCCAAAAATCAAGAATACTCAAGTAAAAATAGACAATTAAAGGACTCATCGAGAAGAGAGATGGGAGTAAATCAAGTCTGATATTGTCAAAAGTTGTCTGAGGCGCGTGCCATGGACAAGACTAATAGTCAAACTGATTGGTACTCGGGTTCAGTCAAGCCGTTCACAGTCGAGTTGAATAATAGTATGTACTTTAAGGTTGCCAAACTCAGGATTCAAACAACCTCTAAATCACTTCATAAAATGGACACCATCATGAACAGCTGTGAAGGGAAATTGACAGAGGTTAATTCCACATCGCTGCCTCCGTAGGTTTACATTTCTAATGATTCGTGGTTAGTCCTGGACCTCTAACGAACTCATCTTCCCGTCACCGAACGCAGTAGATACTTTTCGTCGCGAGAGGAATAGCAGTTACTACAGCCTCACCAAGCCCCTACCCAGCAGAGGACATTTCAAGGTAGAGGCCCTCTTGTTCAACTTCACCTAAGTTGGGCAAAAAAATAGGCTAAAGAAAATGTCGCAATTTCGACCACACACTCCCTTGGAGAACCACGGTAAGCCTTCTGATGAAGAGGGCCAGATATAGGCTTCACTATCCAGAGCATACAGAGTGTCTTGCTGGATCTCACGCACCCTAGGGAGTTTGTGTGTTAACGCTCCCGTGCCAAATAATAACTGGCATTATTTAGTCAATTCTTACTATTGTATGGGTTTTGTCGAACTATCTTATTAGTTGGTTTAGACGTTCGTATACGTTCTTAGCTAAACAGCTAGTGGCTGGTCCCTAGTTTGTTCTGGGGCCTTAAACCGCACTTTTGCTTGCATTGTTTGTAATACTATAAATTTAACTCAAACTCGGTAAAGCCGGTTAAGAGGCCTCCAAAGTTCCCTCCCTGCCCCCTGGCGTGAACCAGGGGGCCAATGGGTAGTAGAAGGAAATTCCATTTAGGAGGGGCCAGCATCCCCTCCACGATGACCAGCGCCATCTCAGCAGGAGACGACAGGAGAGACAACCGCATCGACGAGCTAACCAGGAACGTCCAGGATAAATTGATTTGATTTGATTTGAGCCTCATTTCCAACTGAGATTCGACGTGAGTCATAATAGGCTCCCCTGTAGGGCGCGACCGTCAGTGATTCAGGTAAGTTCGCACGGCCTTGAGGACGAAAATATTAGTCTTGTTATGATGAAGTCAGTACATATTTCAATCGTGGCATGCCGCCTACTAGCGCGTATATGAGAGTAAAGAGTTAACGCGTATCTTCATTAATGTATTGTTATCTCTGTGCGGAATGGGGTGGAGAGATCACCTCACTTGCACAGGTGTTTAGGATTTAGACAGCTTCGTATAGTCCGGTGTGTTTTCCGAAAGCAATAAACTTTTTACCGTAGATTGGGTCCGTGAGTAGGCTTTGTAGGTTGCACGGGGGATTTATGAACGCTCGTCGGGCTGCCGCGAGTGTGTTGCAATTCATCAGTAAGTGTTTCACGCTGATAGTCACTTGGTGGCAACAGGGGCAAGAGGGCGCGTTTGGTTCTATGTCGACATTCATCAGGTGGTTGTGAGTTATCCACGTGTGTCCCGCGTACAAGCGGTTGATGAACACTTGGTCTTTCTGTTCGTGAACTTTGTTTCCCATTCTCCGACTGAGGGTTTGACTGGAAGCATATTTTATCTTTTCTGTTGTCATATTCCATCCCATCGGGATGTTATATGGGAGTTGATAATAGGGAACCAGTCCCGGTAATGTATTGCGTAAAATTGTTCTTGGTGAGTTGATGCCAGTTTAGCAAGCGAGTCCGCATGTTCGTTTCCTCTTATTCCCGCATGTCCGGGGATCCAGCAGAATTCAACTGCCTGACCTGTCTCGGACGTCAAAAAGAGATCGTGCTGCATTTTAGTTAGAGCGGGATGTTTGTTGTGCAGTGTTATAAGCTGGGTGAGGAAACTCAGACTGTCTGAGAATGCGACGTATTTGGGGAAGTGATCTGTTTTGGCCATAAAGATGGCTAGTTCGAGTGCGTGGAGCTCCGCAGAGAACACGGAATGCCTCTTGTGGGAGGGTGGCTGGGAGTGGAATGTCACCGCACACAGCGGCGGCTCTCACTCCGTCCGTGGTTGTGGAGCCGTCGGTGTATATATGGCGGTGCTCTAAATATTATTTCTCAAGTAGTCTTAGGAATTCCTGCCGGTACGCGTTGGTTGGAGTAGTTGCTTTAGGGTACACTTGCAGGTATAGGTTGACCGGTGGTGGGTTGATCATCCATGTTGGTGTTAATTTTAAGAATTCGGTAGGAGAATGAAGGCCTAATAGCTTTACGATTGATGTTCAGCGAGGTCAGCAGTTTGTCAACACGAAGGGAAAACGGTAGGCATATGTTCTTTCTAGCCGCGAAAATGCGCTTATCGGTTATGTTGGTGATGTGGCTAATTTCCGGGTTGTTGATTAGACTTCTAGTCTTAAAATAGTATTGTAGTGAAAGTTTGTCTCGCCGGAGCGGAAGTGGAAGTTCGTTAGCGAGCACGTTAAGGATTCGATTGGGGTGGAGCGGAACGCGCCGTTTGTGATACGCAAAGCATTGTTTGTGATGGTCGAGAGAAGGTTCAGAGTTCTTTTGGCTGCTGAACCGTAGACAACGGCTCCGAAGTCCATGTGCGATCGTATTATTGCTCTGAACAACGTCATTCTGTTGTCCATGTCGGCACCGAACGTCAGGGATGTTACCGATTGGATAAGTCCCGTCGACCTTTTGCACCGAGTCGAGGAAATTTTGAATCTACTAAGCCAAGAGACAGGCCTCACTGAGCAGGTAGCAGAAGTTTTCGCCGCAGAACCTAGCACAATTGACGACCGTCTAACGAAACTCGAGGGTCATGTCAAGACCAATTTTTCTCCATTTCCACGAACTAGTGAAGAACCAACTAACTAAAGAACCCGCAACTTACACAAGTACCTTCACCTCTATGTCCGACGACAACTTCGACAACTCTTCACCCATCAATAACCCCAACCGAGCTCAAAGGGCTGCAAGGAGGAAGCAATGCACGCCATTCAATGAACACAACTTTTTCAACAACAGTCATATCTTTCCCCAACACCTGAAGATCACGTTCGATGCCAACGACAGGCCGGATATTTGTCCATACAATCTGCGGAAAAAGCTGGGCTCTTTCACTGGCCGCCCAGTCCTGAGCGTCGCCACCAGCGGCGACGAAGGATATGCCATCAGAGAAGACACAAAACTTCGAAGTGACACGATTCTCTCCATAAACAGACTCTGTGAAAAGCCGTGCAAATAGTGCCACACCAAACTTTCTCTACAAGTTTAGATTTGGTCTACGTTGAAGATATCCCGAAGGAGAAAATCGAGAAGTACATCACTGGACTCGTCCAATACGAAGACTGCGTTGTCGAAGCAAAGGTCGCACTGAGGATCACACCAAGGAGAGAGACTACCACAGCCCTAATACTAAAATTCAACTGCCCTACTCCACCAAAATATCTAGACATTCCCTTCTGCACCACCAAAACCAAGGTTGCACCATTAGAAAGACGTCATATGCGATGTTTAAAATGCTAGAATCACGGACACACGAGAGGAAACTGCAACGGAAAGCAAAGATGCTCATAGTGCTCCTCGGACGACCACGACAAACGAGAAGATCCCCAGTCGTGCCAGCCGAAAAACAGCACTGTTATTATTGCGAAATAGACGGACACCCCTCTGGACACAGAGATTGCCCAGAGGAGGAGACAGAGAGATTGATCCTACAATACCAGATAAGTCACGGGGTCGGGTGACGAGAGGCTGTTTTCTCGATGCGATCTTCCCAGAATGACCCTCCTATTCGGGAGAGGAGACCAGCACCATTTTCCACCCATTTCCTCATAACGTTCAACGGAAGTGGTACAAGCAAAGTTGCCTTCTCAACTAATACATTTATAATGATTAAGTCACTCAACGAACCATTAGGAGAAAAACCGAAAGAAATTCAACGACAGGGAATGAAAAATCTGGCCTACGTCGTAGAACGTGAGCAAAGTAGCGTTACACAAACGATTACCCACATAAACAAACTCAAAGTAACAGTTGAAATACATCCGTCCTTCAACGATACCAAACGAATTATATACACCTCCCGTTGCACGCCTACAACTGACCTCAGTGCTTTTGATGAAGGTCTAGCTGAAGATCACGGAGTTACCGAAGTCCGTCAAGCAGCATGGATAAAATCACGTAACGCAAGTTCTACTGCATACCAAGTTACCTTACCGGGACGCGACGCACCGGAGTTCATAGTAATCCCGGATGAACAAGGAAGAACCAAAACCTACCCAGTTGCAACATAGCCACCAACGTGCATAAAATGCCTTGAATACGGTCACGTCATCGCATACTTCCAGCCACTTACACCCCAACGTTGCAAGAAGTGCGCTTGCGAGCACGACAGGAAAGACTGCATAGCCCGCTACCCTAAATGGTACCACTGCTCATGCTACCATGAGGCAGGCGACCGCGATTGCCCAGTACGCATGGACCAAAAAAAAATAGCAATCACACAAAACGAACGCAGAGTTTCACGGAAACAAGCCATCCAAATCTGGAAAGATGATAACCCAAACCGCCTCAATAATGCCAAATCAGTCAAAACGACAATCCAAGCAAAAACCCCAGACGACATCCACACGTCATCAGAACAACATCGTAACAAGACTCCAACACTCCTACCTGGCTGCTGGCTTCCTCACTCAGCCCAGCGACCGCCTCCGCACCAGAGACCCACAGTCCTAGAAATGATTTATGCGGTGACCAGGAGGACGACGATATGGATCCATCCCCCGCAGTTGACCACGCAGCAAGGCTCACTACTATAAAAACGAAAAGGCAAAGAGATTAAGAAACCTCCGATACCCAGGCGCCACTGAGCAAAAAGATCAGTAACAACTCTCAAATAACGGCCCGCCAGGACTAAAACCCAGAACTACCTCCACTTGTCTCAAATGCTGCTGCATTCGTGGAAAACCACTGCGAAGGACCCGATCCCTCTTTAACGAACCCGACTCACGAACACGCCACCAACGTGAACGATCACGGCCTCGCTGACGGCGCTCATCTCGAAAAGCTCGTACGCGAGATTCTGTACAACCAGTCATCTTACCTGGCCCAAATACCTCGCACTCCACACAACCACCCACACAGATAAAAAAGGCTACCACAGAAAAAGAGCGCTTTCGCTCACAAAGCAAACACAAAGAGTACAGACCCTCGTCTTCCCACAAGAACACTCGCAGCCACGACCGCAGCAACCACAGCAGGCCACCTTCCACCGAAGGTCGACACTCCCGTGAAAACTCCCGACCCGGAACCCCTGGCAAACTCATAAACGCGAGCACCACAAAAGCTCCAGCAAATCACGGGACCACTCTTGATCGTCCAGATCAGAGTGCGAACAGGATTCAAAATGAACACCAAACGACTCCAGTGGAACTGCCAGGGACTCGGAAACATGAATAACGAATTACTATCCTTTATCGCCACCCATAAACCTTTGATGATAGGCCTCCAAGAGATCAAATTCCGAGAGACCGCCACCTTCAGAATCCCACACCTACGTGACTGCTCACGGCGGAGTGGCACTTATGATCAACCAAACTGTACCTCACTTCCCCCTACCCCTGAGGACAGAACTCCAAGCTATCGCCGTAAAGATATGCGTGTCAAGGCCAATAATAGTGGTATCCATCAGCTTATCAAGAAGCCGTGGCCTCTCGGAAGCACTAATGACCGAATTGCTAAACCAACTGCCCTCGCTAGTGCTCCTTCTTGGAGACTTTAACAGCTACAATGAAACATGGGGATGCATGAGAACAGACCCTCAGGGGAGTGATAATGGCTATCACCATAAACACTTACATGGTCCTTCTCAACGACAAACAACCCACCCGAATCACTTCCGAAAGGGAAACTGCCATCTATTTATCCATATGCTCCTCCACTCTGGCACCCCAACTCGTTTGGGGAGTTTTGCCTTCAACGCACGACGGCGACCGTCAGCATATCGCTTTTTACCAACCAATCAAGAAGCCCTGCCCCACAAGAAACTTCGATTCAACTACCGGAAAGCCAGCTTGGCAGAATACTCAGCACACATCGCGTGGAGCAATATGGACGCTATCCTCGGAAACAATTCCGGAACACGACCTCGTCGCCCAACTGTACGGAAAGTTTCAAGCTGCAGCCGAGGCAAGCATTCCCCAATATGCCCCTTCAACCTTCTCTCCGAAACCATGGTGGTGTCGAGAGGTGCAAGAAGCAAGAGATGAGCTTGAAAAGCTATACCATGCCTACCGACGCGCACGGCCCCCAGGAACCGTGTAGCGTGGAAAAGGGCATCGGCTGTATACCGAAAACTTCGAGTGGAGAAGAAACGTGGAAGCTGGGCTTAATTAGTGTTCAGGAAAAACCCGAGCAACCTATTAACATCCTTTCAGACGGGGGCAGAACTTATTCTTCCAACGCGGAAATCGTAGATAAACTAGCTCAGACACTTAGCCAGATTTCGAAATCAACAAACTACACAGCTGCTTTCCAACGGGAGAAGCGAAGGGGCTTACAACAAACCTTTCTCCCACCACGAACTACAGAGCGCTCTAGACCATACACGTGAAACTGCACCTGAGCCTGACCGGGTACACATCCACATGATCAAGAATCTCCCAGATGGCGCCCGTGAGCAATTATTAAAAGTGTTCAACACTCTGCATTCAAACTCATTTTTCTCCGATCAATGACGGTAATCTATAATTAACCCAATACCCAAACCCGAGAAATTCCACGGTGACTCTTAACTATCGCCCCATCGCTCATACCAGCGTCCTCTGCAAGACCATGAAAAAAATATAAACACGTGCCTTGTCGATTACCTTGATATGCACGCGGGCCTGAACAGCATCCAGTGTGGCGGCTGCAAGCGGCACTCCACGACGGACCACCTTGTAAGACAGGAATCCGACATTACACAGGCATTTGTCCATGGGGAACACGTGGTTTCCATATATTTCGATGTGGAAAAAGCATACGATACTACCTGAAAAAATGGCATCATGAAGGATCTTCACCGCAAAGGGCTGAGAGGCAACTTACCACGTTACATCCACCAATTCTTAGGAAACCGCACCTTCAGGGTGAAAGTAAGCGACACCCTGTCACCATCCTATCCGCAAGAAATGGGCGTTCCTCAAGGAAGCGTCCTCAGTGTCACTCTTTTTATACTTAAAATTGACCAGATAGCAGACATTCTCCCGCGCGACGGAAGATTGCCTCCATCACCATACGTGGGCGACTTACAAATAAGCTGCAGGCACCCTAGCCACTTGACAAATCAACAGGAACTCCAGAAATGTCTAAGCCTTGTCGGGAACTGGGCCTCCTTAAACGGAACAACCGGTGAATTCCGTTTCACGCCCATCGAATCTCTGAACGTGCTTGCTAAGGAGCTTCCTCATCCGCTCCGGAGACACAAACTTCCAATACAGAAGTATTTCAAGACAAGGAGCTATATCAATAGCCCAGCACTCAGTACCGTCACCAACTCTCTTGATAAACGCCTCTTTGCGGCTAAGGAGAACATAAGCCCATCTTTTCTCTACGAGTGGACAACTTGCTGACCTTGCTGGACATCAGTCGTGAAGCAATCAAGGATTCATTCTCCTATCGAATTCTTCAAATCAACACACCAACGTGGATGATCAGCCCACCACTGGTCAACCTAGATTTGCAGACGTACCCCAAAACAACAACCCCAACCAACAAGTACCGTCGAGAATTCTCACGACTACTTGATGAACTGTACTCTGAGCACCGCCATATATACACTGACGGCTCACCTCGCCTACGTTGGCAGCTGCCGACGTAGACGAGGGGACCTCGCGTTTGGCCACCCTAACCCAAGAGGCCTCTGTATTCTCTACAGAGCTGCACGCACTCAAATTGGCCATCTCCATTACAAAACGTGAACGCCTCTCCAATAGTTTTATATTTTCAGATAGTCTGAGTGTTCTCACCCATCTGAAAACTCTGCACCTCGACCACCCTGCCCTTAGAGAAGTGCAACACGACCTATTCACAATGTCAGAGGCGAGCCAGGCGGTCGAGTTCTGCTGGATCCCTGGACACGCGGAAATAAGAGGAAACGAGCGCGTAGATTCCCTCGCCTAACGAGTGTCTACCCACCAAGAACAATTCATCTCCATACATTACCGAGACTGGTTCCCAGTCATCAACTCGCGTATAACATCACAATGGAACGACTCTTGGCAACAGAGTGGACAAAAAATGCTTGCAGTTAAACCATCCGTGGGTGAGTGGGAGGCCAGGTTTTCTAATAGGGTAGACCAAGTGTTCATAAGCTTTCTATGCCCAGGATACATGGGTAACCCACAATCACCTAATGAACGTAGACATGGGACCGGACGCACCACCATGCCTCTGTTGCCACCAAGTGGCAATCAGCGTGGAACATTTTGTTGTGGATTGTGATACACTCGCAGCTGACAGACGAGTCTTCTTGAGCCCCCCGTGCAACATACAATGCCTGCTCACAAAAACAGAACACCGAAAAACAACGATCGCTTTCGGAAAACACACCGGACTATATGACGCCGAAAAAAAATAACGAAGTTTGAATCATATCTGATCCTGAACTCACTGTCCTCCCTTCGTATTAATTTTGAATTATAATTTAACTTTGCGCACGAAGCTGCGCTGAATCAACGGATCGTCGTGACATACGGGTGAGCACTCAGTGACTGCACGTTGGAGCTCCGGTAGTGAACAGAGGAGACTGCTATGTATCTGCGTTTGACCTACACTGTATCAATATTAAACCTACTCGGTATCTACGTTAAATTTACTCTGTGTCTGCGTAAACCTACTCTGTATCTGCGTTAAACCTACTCTGTATCTGCGTTAGGCCTACTCTGTATCTGCGTTAAACCTACTCTGTATCTGCGTTAAACCTACTCTGTATCTGCGTTAAACCTACTCTGTATCTGCGTTAAACCTACTCTGTATCTGCGTTAAACCTACTCTGTGTCTACGTTAAACCTTTTGTGTCTACGGTAAACCTACTCTGAATCTACTTTGAACCTACTCTTAATCTACGCTGCACCTACTTTGCCACTCTTCAATTGCCCTACGGGGGAGTCAACAATAACTTCGCGTCGGGACTCCGGTGGAAACGGAAGCAACTACTACTACTACTACTACATGCACCCTGGACCAGGTTTCTCTTCAAATAGCATCACCGGGGTGAATGGGAATAAAAGGGTTCGCAGAGGGCATCCACTACATTATGCCCTAGACCACTGATGCTTTCTTGCTTTCACATGAAAACTGCTACATAACAAAATGAACTTGATTTATTTTCTTATTCTACGTAAAAAAATATTCATGTTACGCATAATCATCGAGAGTAGGAATGTAATATAATTAGGTTAAATAACGAGGCAATGCCTTGATAAGTAATGACGGGGCGTTGGACGTATTTTCTCCCACCTGGTAATGTAAACCATTGTGTGCCGCGGATTACAAAAACTCCATCCCAAAACCTCCCCTCCCTTTAATCTAAATCAGTATACGTTGCAAACACAAACTCAAGCTCAATAATAACATGAATAATAATTTACGATTGGTATCATCTCAACCTCGAAATAACTGCAATGCAGAAGATTGGATGATCAGATAATTTTGTATCCCTCAGGAAAATGTTATTAATGAGTAATATAACGGGAAATATCCATGCTCTAAAGGAAACGTTTATTGAATGTTAATCGCTTCCAGTATTAATGTTATTAATATGGAGAGTTTTGATTGAGAGTTTTCATACAATAATCAATCTTCAACCAACGCCATCTAGATTCCATTGCCACCTATTCAACAAGCAAACACACTTTTACCGGGTTCTTTTATTTATTTTGTCCATAAGATCTCCCTAATTTCAACAATTTAATCGTAATTGTTTTAGAACCATTTTTTTCGATCCCGCGAGCGTTCGTTTTATAAGTTATTGGTCTTAGGTTAAGAACGGTTTACAATATATTTTTTTCAATCGTGAAACCATTAATAGTTTTAAGCCAAAACGTGCTATCGCATAACCAATCGTGGATTAAATGTAAATAGTAAAAAACAGCTAACACTTGCATTTCTCCGACCTCGTCAGAGAACGCACAGAATAGAGCCACGACCTGTTTTAAGATCTTGTGGATCAGCTACTAAAAAAGTCCACGGGCGAGTGGGAAAATACGTTCAAAGACATCTAATCCCCTTTTAAAAGTAATTACCAATTATCGGAAATATCCAAATTCCAGAAATGCGTATTCACAGACATTCCTGTGCTATCTACGTACATAGTCCTAAAATTTAACAACTAAAATACATTTCTTAACTTAGTTACAAAGAACAGAGTCTTTGACTCCACTAATGCTTCCTCTGCCAAGGCCATGCTTGTCTGGTCCTCAGAGCATTTCGTGTTGAGCGCTGCGACTCGAACGCCGTATTGTATGTCGTCCAGTAGTTTGCACTGGACCGTTTCCCTGTAACTCCGAGCAGCGAACAGGATTGTTGTTATTCATGGCAGAGCTCATGCTCTGAACAGCCTTCAATTGTTGTCTTTAAGACTGGGTACAGCATGACCACCCACTCTCCGGTTCGGAAATAAACCACACCGTCATGAGAGAGTCATGACCCTGGCTATTTCTTTTGGAAATAAAATTGAAGCAATAATGCACGGATCAAGATAAAATTATCATCAAATTTCGAATTTGAAATTTATCCTTCGAAGGAAATACTATTCAAATAAATTCATTCCTGATGTCACACATGTGTATAATGACCATTTAGCCCACAGCTGTATTGTTTAAATAATCATCAGATTTGTGTTCATCTGACAAGCAGTGTCTTTTACGTCATAATTCCAAGATGGGGTTTGTAAGCGTATGTTATAGACTTGGTCAGTGTTACCAATAACCTTTTAAAACACAAGCGTATGTTTGGGCCGTAATTCAGCGTATGTTTGGGCCGCAAGCAAGCGTAAGTTAGCGAGTGCCTCCTCTAAAGCGAAAACGCCCTACCTCACTGAGGGTTCTCGAGCCGTAACGAAGTCCGCTGGACTGGTGAACAGTTGCCAGAGGTAAGCTGAGTTGGTATTTCATCCTTTATTTTGCCAAAAAAATTGCTACACTGTTACAGCACTCGAGTATTATTTTAGGCAAACATGAAACTGACAGGAAATAGCCCTTATTCACATTCTTCCAACCTTTCACTGTGTAACAATTTTCAAACGTATATATTTGATTCAGAATGATTAGTAAACAGTTATTTAGTTTAATAAAAGTTATTGCTTACGTCCTCTCACATAACTAAACATTGGTACCTCTGCCAGCCACATTCAACTTCTTTAGGTACATTAGATTAGATAAGGTGACTCATCTCCACCGGATCTTTGACGTGAGTCTTTGTGAGCTTCCCCACAGGGAGCGAACTTCTCGCAGAATTTTCTAACCACTATCCATAAACATGGACCTGTATTTTTTGAGTGCAGACGTTGAAAACTTTCTCAGCGATTTATCAAACAGTTCTTTCAATTTCATAGTACTAAGTCGTTGTAAGTGCGTTCAATTAAAAGGTGTCATCTTTTTATCAGCAAAAATATAAAAATGTGAGGGTTTAAATTAAAAGTGCGGCGGAAACTTTCAAGTGTGATCGAGAGAGTGTTGGGCCCTGACCTTATGAAGACGCCAGAAAGTGCGTTATTATTTAACGTCGAGTCTCCCCATACTAGGGATGATTGTTGGAACGATTCCATTTCGATACTTGAACACTTTTTGTTTGGATGATTGACGAACCATGGCCAGTGGAGTACAGTGGTGTACGCTCATTAAACATAATTGTTGTGTTGTGTATTGATAAACCATAGCCGAATCTTGATAAACCATGGCCGACAAGCAACCATTTCTAGTAGCGTACCTTTCTTTCTACCGTGGTAATGAAGGGCTTTCTGAAGGTTGCATGCGGCTCTACAGAATTCGAGTTGAAAGACGTAGTATTGGGAGTTTGCTTGTAATAGGGAGATTCGTACGTCTGTCTAATAGACCCCATCACCTCGGATGCTGTAGCGGCAATACAAACACCTCTGTGATGATTAGTGACGGATTTGCGTAGCTTGTGCCGGCCCATTTACGATTCTAACTCCGAACTCGTAATTCAAATGATACCACGTCAGCGTATTCTGCCATGACCCAGACCGCACGCTGCTATCACGTATGATCAGAATCGGGACAGCTGCTCTCGCAACTGCTCCCACGATGTTCTCGCTACACGATAACAGAGGTAAGAAAAATACCATGAATACACTGAATATCTCGCGGTCTATATATTGACGTCCCTGATATGCTTACATGAATAATAACTGTTGCGGGCTTGTATACTATCAAGGGAGGCTGGTGCACGCTCTGTCACACGTTGGCATGCATGTATGTGTTGTACCACGAAAAGGAAATAAATCTCCTCATCCAGGTGGTGCACGCTCTGTCCCCTGTTGTTACGTGTTGTTCCACGAATAGAAAGTAATTACCCTCAGCCAGGTGGTGCACGTTAACTTACGTGATCGTAAATGCAATTATTGTTCATGTGGAAAGAAAGTATCACGTACAACTCCATCCAACTTCTTGTCTTCTATCTCCCGTCCGAGCATCCCATGCATCTCCCTTTATTTCCTCCTGTCACCCGTCTTTGCTACTACCTCACGTCCTAGCCTCCCGTCTCCCATTATTGCCTCCTGTCACCCGTCTTTGCCGCTACCTCACGTCGTAGCCTCCCGTCTCCCATTATTGCCTCTTGTCTCCAGTCTTTGCCGCTACCTCACGTCCTAGCCTTCCGTCTCCCATTATTGCCACTTGTCTCTAGTCTTTGCCGCTACCTCACGTCCTAGCCTCCCGTCTCCCATTATTACCTCTTGTCACCCGTCTTTGCCGCTACCTCACGTCCTAGCCTCCCGTCTCCCATTATTAACTTTTGTCTCCTGTCTTTGCCGCTACCTCACGTCCTAGCCTCCCGTCTCCCATTATTACCTCTTGTCACCCGTCTTTGCCGCTACCTCACGTCCTAGCCTCCCGTCTCCCATTATTGCCTCTTGTCTCTAGTCTTTGCCACTACCTCACGTCCTTTCCTCTCATCTATTTGTATTGCCTCCTGCCACCCGTCTTTGCCGCTACCTCACGCCCTTGAATGTGGTCCCCATTTCCAGCGTGCCGTCATCTTGCCCAGTGTTGATTTGGTGCTAACAAGAACTGGTGTTGGGGGAAATAAATTTGAAGGCGTTTGGGAGATAGCAAAGTACAAACGACTGGCAGAGCCTCGAATAACTTTCGTTCCAATTAGAGGAAATATGAAACTCAAGTCAGCTGTTCACGCCACGGCAACATCAAACACTACTGACCTCAAGCCAGCTGTTCACGTCACGGCAACACCGAGCACTACTGACTTCAAGCCAGCTGCTCACGCCAGGGAAACATCGAACACTACTGAGCTCAAGCCAGCTGTTCACGCCACGGCAACATCAAACACTTCTGACCTCAAGTCAGCCGTTCAAGCCACGGCAACATCAAACACTTCTGACCTCAAGCCGGCTGTTCACGTCACGGCAACATCGAGCACTACTGACTTCAAGCCAGCTGCTCACGCCAGGGAAACATCGAACACTACTGAACTCAAGCCAGCTGTTCACGCCACGGCAACATCAAACACTTCTGACCTCAAGTCAGCCGTTCAAGCCACGGCAACATCAAACACTTCTGACCTCAAGCCGGCTGTTCACGTCACGGCAACATCGAGCACTACTGACTTCAAGCCAGCTGCTCACGCCAGGGAAACATCGAACACTACTGAACTCAAGCCAGCTGTTCACGCCACGGCAACATCAAACACTTCTGACCTCAAGTCAGCCGTTCAAGCCACGGCAACATCAAACACTTCTGACCTCAAGCC
>SDVV010007635.1:0-17670 GCA_016164225.1 Gammarus roeselii | reverse complement strand
ACTGTCGGGCCCTGCTGCTGACGACGGTTCCTCGGTACATTCGGGACCCAGAGTGTAAGTTGAGGGGCTACCGGCCGGACCCTTTAGCGCAAAAGGGCTAAGTTGTGTGAGTGTGAGCGTGTGAGGGTGTGAGGTGCGCCTTGCCGTCGGCCACCCCCCTTTCTGGGGGATGCGGCCTAGTGTCTGTATCTGTATCTGATATCAAGTCAGCATAAATTTGGGTGACTCCTGGCTTATTGAGTCATCATATTTTGTACAGCTCTGATATTTTTCAAACTCAAAGCCTGAAAATTATTCCCGCCCTTGGCATCCCGCTGTTGGGATGGTCGTGGGTGGGGTGGCACGGTCAAACCAGTGAAATCTGTCGGGTCCTGCTGCTGACAACGGATCATCATATTGCACTCGTGACCCAGAGTGTGTTGCGGGGGTACCGGCCGGACCCTTTAGCACAAAAGGGCTAAGTTGTGTGAGTGTGAGCGTACGAGGGTTTGAGGGTGTGAGGCGCGCCTTGCCATCGGCCATTCCCCTTTCTAGAGGAAGCGGCTTTGTGTCTGTATCTGAATCATAAACAAGGATTGTTCAGATAAGATACAAGAAATTTCCATATGATGTTAAATTCAAGCTTGGTTTTTTTTTCAGTTATCGATTGACAATTAACGAATTTTTTTTCGCTATCGTACAGGAGAAGTAGTTTACGCGAACTGGGTCGCAATGGCATGTAAAGGAGCAGTTCGTCGCTCATGACATGTATAGGAAGAAGGAGCAGTTCACTCTGTTGCGTCGTTCATCGACATGTACTGGAGGAGCAGTTCACGCAACAGCGTCACTTCCCTACCCCTGCTCCTTGCACACCTAACGGCAAAAGTTTCTCATCGCTAGATAAGCTGCCGTGGGCCTTCTCGGCTCACCGATACCACTAGCAAGTGTTTACGAAGGAAGCTTAGGTGAAACGGCTTTAGCAACTATAATAATGAAACTTCAATCATTTCATTTGGGCAACTATAATAATAAAACTTATCATTTTGTGCTGATAAATGCATTTGCCTACGCAGCCGTAGTCTACTCACGTTTCAGATCTGCATAAAATTTTGTTCGATGTTCAAGGATTAAAATATCATATAGCTACGATGTTAACTAACGAAGATGCGCAATTTCCAAGGTCTCAAGTTTGACTCTTCTCATGAGGATGTCTTCAATTGTAATAACAATCTACGTTGATCAGGATACGCATCGTATATAACTAAGTGGTACCGAGAGAGCCAGTCAAACGGCAGATGCCTGGCTGAGGATAAATTTTAATAGCAGTGGCTCAGGGCTAAATAAAGCACAGAGCGGGACACATTATGGACTATCACACCCAGACTAACCTGTGTTTTCCAGAAGCGTCTTCGGAGTGTTTGGTTTGTTCAGGATGAAGATCAGGTCTGCCAACACGATGTTGACGTACGCGTTCATCTCTTGACCTGAAAATTATTCAAATTAAGGTTTGAAATAAAATTTTGGCACCAACTTTTCTTTTTTGGACCAAAATCTCAATGAGAGCAGCTGAACAGGCTTGAGTTATGAAACCAGCCACGAACGCCAGAGGAACTACCAAATAAATCTTCAAACTAAACATGGATTTCTAAACTCACCGAGCTTGACAGAGATCTCTCCAATGGCCCAGGTTGCATTATTGCACACGGATATTAGGTCGGGGTTGAGGTTTTGTCCAAGGATTGGCATAAACTCCGCTGAAAAAAAGACAGACCATATCCATCAATACATTTTTTTGGGAAAAACACATGAGATTAGCAACTTACTTCATGGCCAAGTTGTAAAAATACTTCACATGGATGAAAAAATATTCAAAATGCAACAAAGTCCTGTCTGAATCGTTAAATCGAAGCCGAGGTGAACACGCGAAAGCTATCTGGCCCTGCTGCTGACACTGATTTCGAACCGGTGTTCTGATCCGACGTGTATTGCTGGGTCTTGGACCTAGCAATACACGCCAAGTGGTTGGTCTTGTCGTGTGCGTGAGGAACACGGCCGCCCTCATCCTACAGGATTCGACCTTGTATCTGTAACTAGTAGAGCTCTGGATGTATGTATAGACATACAGCAGTTTCCCTCTATTTAGGGGCAACGATTATCGCCCTTACAAAACTAGCTGTGCTCAACAGTTGAAACAAGTGTTTGTGATCACCCTAACGACAAGCAAGGCAAGGGATGAGGCCCAGCAACAACAACACTCACGGATGCAAGGAGCCACTTGAGGGAAGCATGCCTTGGTGAGATCTCCGAGCAGCGCGAAGGAACTTTGGCGCACCTCAGCCATTGAATCCTGCATTGCTTGGAAGAGGAGCCTCATAATGTTGCTGTTCTGTACCAAATCACCGATGTGTCCGTTGAGTCCCTCCGCCAGGCCCGAGAGGAGGTCCAGGCTCACTATCATGAAGTCCTTGTCCGCCGCCTCGAACTGCTCAGGATTTTGGGCATGAGCCTGGAACAAAACGGTCCAAACAAAAAGGCTCGCGTCAACCTAGAGCGAGGCTCGAAGACGGCTGACTTCTGATGGAGCATAACGCGTGGTACCCTTACTTGAAAGAACCTAATCATGAGTAGCCATCGAGGATGAATAACAGGCTATCAAGCAACATCCACAAAAAATAGTCACAATACCGTTCTTGCCTAAAAATGCGCTTTCCTCTCAATTATTTGGTGAGCCACCTCTTAAAATCGAGCCTACATTAAATGTACACATTGTCTCGAATACTCACAATGGTCTGGTTTAGTGTCTGTTCGACCAGAGACACGCATCGTTGGTAGACGGGGCCACAGTAGGGCAGAAACCCAGTCTGCAGTGCAGTTGCCACACTGGAAAGGCATTCCAAAAGAGGAAACAGATCCTTGTCCTCATCCTTCAACAAATTCCACTTGTGTATTAGGGGAGGCATAAGCAGCTGTATGTACTCCTCCTTGTTAAGGTAGTTACCCACAGAGTCTGCTAGAGTTCCTGTAATAAAAAGGAGTACTGAAATAGGAGAGGAAGTGAAAATTCTATATTGACACGCTCTGTATCACACTAGATAAACCTTAAGGGTTACGAAGAATGCAAGTTGTTGTTCATTGTCAAAACAAAAAGTTGTAACAGTTATCTGAAAGCATGGGAAGACGTACCGATAGCATCATAAAGAATGAGGAGGTTCTTTGCCTGATATTTCTTGAAGGCGAACACGAGTGTCCTGAGCACGTCTCCGAGGTATTGCACCAGTTCGGTGCATGCTTCCTCTTCCAGTGTGGCGAAGGCAGAACAAGCCGCTTCCTGCACTCGTTTATTACTGTCCAGTATGCACTTCAGCAACTGCGAATAAACCATATAATTTACACAATCGCTAGTCAACGTCAATAGTGTGTTTCACACGGAAGAACATCACAAAGGAAGAAAGACTCATTTATAATGCACCACAACTATCGATAAAAAATGTCCGGTGAGTAAATTGGTTCCAAATTCATGCATTAGTAGCTAATACTAGACCCTGTTAATTTGTAGAAAAATTATCGTTTGAGCCAATCACTTGTCTGCCTGAAGGCAGCAGTATCAGTGCATCCGGCAGGGCGTGACAGAGCATGGACCAGCTGCGGCTGAGGGTGTGACTCACTGCGTAGTGTAGATACAATAAAATTTTGAAACTATGGTACGATATCTCTAACAATCTCGTCGAGTGTAGAGCCTTAGTCACCAACCTCATACATGAGCGGTTTCAGGTAAGTGTGATCAGGCAGCACCACCGCCCAGTGGCAATAGCGTGACAGTGTCCAGCAAGTGATGGAGCGCACCAGAGCCTTCTTGTCCTTCAGGCAATTGATGAGGTACGGGATCAGCTCGGGCAGGTGGGGCGTCATGCCACTCATGCAACCTTCGGCGATAGCCCCCAGTGCAAGGATACCTACAAAGAAAGAGGAGCAAAGTTACGCAGGAGACGTCTACCTACCGTTAGATCTCGCATGGATATCCAAAAATTGTCCATCCTATTGACAACCCTTCAATCTACAGGGAGGGCGAGAGCATGCTCTCGGTATAGTAGAGGCATAAATAGATAGCCGCTGGGATAGAGGTTAGGCCACTAAATGCAGCATCAGAGATGGGAGTCACAGCACTAGGTCTGACGTCATAAGCACATTCAAAACGGTAAGCCCTGTTTGCTGCATCTACATCCTCCTTACTAGACCGCATGCTCACACGACAGAATCTCAGCAACAAAGCTGAAGTAGACTTATGAAAAACTGATATATTTGAATAAAAATGTACCTAACTCCGATTGACCGGTAATCAGGCTGTAGAGTCTTGTTTCGTTTTATAGTCTGGTATATGGCAAACAGTTTGACCGACTCATGACCAAACTAGCAGCTCATCGAGAGACAGACCTCATAAACTTTGATTTTGTCCGTGAAAACTGCTTAGCCTCCAAGGACTTTCTGAACCAATTAAAAAGTTCGATATGCTGTGTCCCGTAAATCTTATTACTTACCACTTTCGCGGATCTCCCACTCAGCATGGAACAGAGTTTCCTTGAGGATGGGTAGAATGACAGGCAGCATATCATCCCTGAAAACACTGGCTAATACATCAAGCGCTGCTGCAGAACACTGTAGACAGAAAGACACGGTTAGAGCAACTCATTCAACCGATATGAAACTTACACGAGAAACGAATAAATCTTCTTAGTAACAAATTTTTTTGACCCTCGCAGGACCAGCATTTTTTTGTAAATGCGTGCTGGGCAGGCATATAGAACACAATATTGAAAGAAAACGGTTCAAGCTGGAGTGATGAGACACAAACTAACTTCAATAGAAATTTTCAAATATTTTTTTGAGCGCAAAGTTGACCCAGAGAGTTTGTTATTGAAAGATAAGATTGAAAGATAAGAAGATATAAAACTGTAAAATAATAACTGAAAATTTCAGAATAATTTAGTTTGACATTTTTTAGCGATATGAAGAAATTTAATCCTTTTTTACTCCTATTAGCTGGAATAGTGCTAGTTCGATGGAGAATGACCAGAGGAGCAAAAATATATAAGGGTTTTAGTATTTCTGCTGTTCTAGTTTTTGAAATAGTTGCAAAAAAAGTAATAAAATGATATTTTGGTTATAATAGGTAAACTTTCAAATAAAGTCTTTGTGTCAAGTTAATAGTTTTGATTCCAATTCCTGATTCATGATTTTTAAAAAATCGATTTATTCGATCGAAAATGTCGATGGTGGTATAAATGCCTTATTAGGCGCTCGCTTGCACGCGCGCACACTACCCAATGCATGTGTAACAAATCAGAACTCTCTAGCTATAATAGTAGTCACAATGAAGGTTGAATCACTGCAATCATAAATGTAGGAAATTGGCGAATAACGACACTTATTAAAGTACGTCTCCTCCCTTCGCAAGTAGCTCGATTACAATAATGCTGCAATGGTCTGGCTTGTTTTGTTGTATTTGTGAGAAAACAAGCTACAATTGATTCTACTAACCACATTGGAGGAAGTGAGAAAAACTTTTTTCACTCTTATCAGTAGGCCTAGATCAAAATGAATAGCACAAAAAGAAGCGCTATTTCACTACGAATTCATCGATGTGTTTGGGAGCTGAGTACGACTAATAGTTTTGAAGCTAATCAATTTCATTTGATCATAGTCCAAAATTCGGGGGGGGGGGCCTACAACAAAATGTGTTTTTTGGACTCCACAGGCCGTAATTTTAACCCTATGTAACTTCCATATCTCAAAAAACTTATTTACAAGACGAATCGCATGGTATGTCTTTCTTCAACGTGCGCTTAATAGTAAATAGTTATCTGGGAAAAAACATATATGGCGATACGGTCCTGCGAGGGTTAAAAAACAAAAGTTTCTCAAGATGTTAATTATTAATGTATAATTGAGAAATAAGAAACATTTGGCCAACTTGCCTTCCTGAGGTTCCAATCCGAGAGGCTGGTGTCATCCTCCATGCCATCATCAGACTCGTTATCGTCATCCTGAGGGAAGTCGTCTCCTTGAGTACCCCCTGCGGCAGCACCAGGGCCCCCGTTTTCCATGGGCTCGTGACGGATGGTGTGGCGAGACTTGTGGAAGCGAGGTTTGATGTCCTCGTTACGATCTGGTACCGACTCGTTCTCTTCAACGTCTCCCTGTAGAAGGTAAAAAAAAATGCCTCAAGACCTCACACCAAAGGCAGAAACGATCACCATTATTAATAGAGCAGTTAAGGTCAACTTCGGTCACGGGTACAAATACTTGCACGGTGCCAAGCTATGCTATGAAAGAGAAAACTGACGGAGGACGCAAGAGACTTGTGAATTGATTGGCTTCATAATATGGCTAGCTTTTTCACTGGTGATTACAGCACTTTTTAAAATGTAGAACGGACTGAATTTCCACCCGGTCGCACACGTTATGTTGTTGTGAATCACCTTCAGCAGGATGATGTCGAGCTCCGAGTACTTCATCCCTCTCACTAGCACAGGGAGCAACTTGGGCAGGTGCGGCCGCAGCGCATCCTTGCAAATGGGGTGTTCCGCCAGAGACAGCCAGAACTCGCAAGCCTCTAATGCCACATTGTCATCATTGTCCTGCAATTATAAATACAAAAAATATTATGTTAGTAAAGGTCATTACTTGAACCATTATGCAAATTGACGATGAAAATAAACTAAAAAAATTACAACACTCCGCAAATATTTTAGCAGTCAACAAAGTGAAATATATAACTATTTTTAGCATGAAGATTCAAAAACAATTGGTAAAAATCTGAAAAATAAATAATCTTGAGCACACAGTAGGCTATGATAAGTTTAGTGTAGCTACACTTTAATTAGAGAAGGTACGGATGTTGGAGGACGGTAGATTTGCGAGATTTGAAGTGGTTCAGAAACATGGTGAGGATGGATGTTGGGAGATCGATACAAAATAAGGTGTGATGAAAGCAGAGGCGAGCGCGCGCAGGCCTAAAAGAACACAAATATGACGTGAAACGGACTTGTGGGAGGAGAGACCTCAGTGTAGCGTTAGCGGTAAAACGTGAGCTGGATAGATGCAAGTAAAGACCCATTGGGAATAGACGTGTTCTGATGCGCTCTCCAACCTTTGAAATTTGGTTGAGAAACGGGATGGGCGTAGTGAAGGATAGCCTGGATATTATGACAGCAGCGGTAAACCACTAAAAGCAGTCAGGCCCTGCTATTGACACGGATCTTTGCGCTAAAGAGAAAAGTTTTGGTATGCATGGGAGCCCACGCGTGTTAAGTTAGTTTTGAGGTCAGCCATCACTCTTCAGAATTCGGTCTTGCGTCAGTATCTGTACCCTCCCTTTGTAAAACAGAAGGCTTCGACTAAGCCTCGTCTAAGATCCCACCCCAATCTCCCATACACACACACAAACCTGCGTCCTGAGCATCATGTACTCAATGATGTTGTTCATATGAGGGATGAGAGACGAGATGTGAGCGTCCAGCAGCATTACAAGAGCTCTGCAAACATTCTTCCGGACGTCAGCATCGTCATCCATTGCCAAGTGGAACAAATTCTGCAACAAAAAACAACATTCAATGACAAAAAGCATTAAATTGAGGATTTCACTCTTCCTGAAAGATGGATCCTTGTTAATTATAAATTCACTGCTCAATTAAATGCACCTTTATTAGTTCGAAAGATAATGCAATAACAATATTACATTTACATCGCGATTGATGTAACAAAGGCATGTGCCCCAACACTGGCCACTAGTGATATACTCATCTTTTTACAATAAATATAATGTTATAATTGAAAGCAACAGCGCTTATGATTGTCAATTCAATACCAAAAGAGAAGACGCCATAGCAAACAGGGATCCCATGCATGGGATCTACACGCACTGTAGATGCTCGTGAATGAGAACGATAATGGAAATGAGAAGTAGATTATCAAACTAAAACAGGGTGAAGTAAAAGTGCAACATTTTGACCTAAACTGTGCTCGGACACTCATTGAATAATTTACACATATAAAGCTGCCTAGTACGGTCAACCTCACCATGTGGTGACCAAAAAATTTTGAGGGGCTTCTTGCAACTAGCTTGCTCATTATTAATAATATGGTGAAGATATATTTACAAGACTAAATTTTCCATGAGATAAATAATACCAAATGAATATTGAATAATTACGATGAAGTTGCAAATTCAGAACATCTCTGCATTAACTACTCAACCAACAGGTCCTTGTCATAGTACATAGTTGCATGAATATCATTACTTCAGGGCTTAGGTATTCAACCGACCACTAATGAATACCCTGTGCCAGAGGTATGTAAGTACCTCTTTATTAAATACTTGCGACACGGGTATTTACTCTCCTCTATAAGGAATACTCATGGCACAGGTAATAAACTCATTCAAGATAAATACCCATGGCACGGGTATCAACAAATATTTTGGTCGATGAATGCAAAACAATATTTTAACCAATCAATAAATTTCAAAGGTTGAGGCTAGTGACGGAGGACTTCCTGAGCCGTGAAAACCTTTCTATCTAATAAAAAATACAATGTTGACCATTTGGAAGCAACATCCAACCAGTAACTGACTATTGCCCTCCTCCCTGGATCCCACATAAACGGAAAGGTCTGGAACAACTTGATGCTGTTCATCGTAGCTTCACCGCTTTGAGGTTACACTCAATTCAGAGACGTTTAGAAAGATTCATGGTCTTAAACGCCAAACCATTCAATAATATTCAAAGTGACAATGAGAAACCGGCAAGAATAGGCAGAAAGCATTACTGCACAATTCCAAAGACGATGGGTGGTAAATGATGCAAACCGTAGCATCTAACTGCTCCACATGACAGGCACCTCAGTTATTCCATTGACTACCAGTTAAAATAATGGGCAAAATAAACGTGTGCTGCTATTGCCAGTCAGAGCAAGCATCACTAGATTCAAAAGTCGATTTGGCAATCAAGTATCTCAGCTGTGTACCTAATCTACATCCGATCAGTGGGTCCTCTCATTGTGGGTACAGCTCTACAAAAGCTGACACTTTCACAGGCATTTCACTTGGGTCGGATAAAAAATATCGGCAACACAGGTATTAAACTCATTCGTTCCTATGATTGATCACTACATTAGATACCCGGTGGCACAGGTATTAAATTCCCTTATACGATGAATACCCTGTAGTAGTGACACTGGTATTAAATTCACCACTATAAAAAATGACTCTTGATACACGCATTAAACTTACCTCTAAGAAAGCATCGATGTTGGTCATGAGCGCCTGTGTCTTGCTAATGATGAACTGATTGACACATGCGATGGCGTGGGATCTGCAACCAAACAAAAATACTGTCAAATAAAACTAAGATCTACAACCAAATAGGAAGGTTTCCAAACTAAAAACGGCACGGCTAAACACTATAGAACCGAAGTACAACGCAAAATGCCACAGCAGTGGATCGCGAGAAGCTGATGCATCTTATCCCTGTATTAATGGAACGAGAACGCAAAACAAATAAATTTGCTAGCAATAACTTAGAATGAAAGCTCTCCCCTTGCTGACCTGATCTTGGATGAAGAATGCTTGAAGAACTGAAGGAATTTAGGTATTAAAGCTTCAAGAGGCTGATCGGGCGACTTCTCCAAGTATTCGGCGCTGTCTTCGCAGATCTTCTGCAGTGCACCAAATGCTCCCTGTTGAAGTATAAAACCATTTACATATTATCTAGTTGGAGAGAAGAATCAGATGGTGCTCGTCAAATGAACTAAAATATTCAGAAATATCTTTTAGCAATTGAGAGAATATAAGGAATACTGGCAACAGAAACGGTCATGCTACTTGATTAATAATTTCTAGGGCATATAAATGTGAATTTTTTATGTAAACTCACCCAAAATAAATAACTATTAAGAATACACAGTCTGAGTTACAAAGCCTTCATAAATTGATCATTTATAAGAGAAAAGCAGGTTGCATGAGTTATTCTAATGTACACACAGCCAGAAAGTCTAGTAGACTTGACAGCAATGAAAGTGGTATGAATGGGGCAAATTGGTTTTCAAAGCAAAAATGGGTTTTGTTTTGGCAGTAAATTGCTCATTGCTCTATATTGTTTACAGTACAATCAAACAGACCAGACCATTGGAAAGGGGGAAAAGAAACAATCCAAACTTATCAAGTGGTAAAATTTTGGAACTCGACCAAATCTCAGGATAGTATTCAGCGCAATTAACTAAAACTGCTATGTTCATTTTAACTTTGGGCCTCCTCTGTCATCATTGTCTTGCACTGGGACAATCTTGGTTGATGATAGAACAGAAGTCATGTTCAAAAGGAATACTCTCAGAGCCCTACATGTGAAGAGATGTGGTTTTGAGTGGTGCCAGTATAAGTGAAACAGGGATTGGATAGCCATTTAGACCAACAATATAATCAGGGAAAACTGGATTTTTCAATGATGCTCACATTTTGTTAGCTAAAAAAATACACAAGCACATAGTCTCATCCAACTATCAATAAAGTGGTCAGAGCAGGGAGGCAGTGTTTGTTCTCTCCCAGGCCTCCAGTTGCTCAGTACCAGATCCTACAACTAAGTAAATAATGATGATGGTCACCATTATGTCTTAATGCCTATCTAATTTGACGACAGATGACATTCTCCAAAGTATACACTGATGGGGAAATTTTCAACATATCTCAAAGGCTCTTTCAAGAGACTAATGATTAGGGTGAGGAGGCTTTCAAGTGTGCTGGAGTTGGCCTAAAAGCCTTCTCACTTGCTGGATTGCAACCGCATAAGGTCAATGTGCTCTACATTGTGAAAGTCAAATATATGCACGAGTGGCCCAGGAAGTACAATAACTCAAGCACTGAGGACATATGGTATCAGCACTAGCAGGATGGCAGCAAGGAGCTTTGCCACTAAGCCTACCCTGCTTCAGAGCTTCTTGGATTTGATGTTGCCTTCAAGGTGCTGGGAGCACAGGGTCACAACACTTGCTGAGAGGATGATGAAGACAGGAAACGGGGATTCCTTGCATGAGATCTATGATGAGTGTAGGGAGTTGCATACACAAAAACAAGGAGAAATAGGTGTACAAAATAGTGGCAAGAAAGATCACAATTCGGCTGTTACTGGCCCCCCAAAAGGATAACATTTAGGACTGGCATGCAACAGCCATTATGTGTTGTAAGAGGAAGTTAGAGGCAAGTTGCAAGGAATTCAAGCAAAACACAAGCTGCAAATGATGTTCTAATAAAACTCTGGTAACTTCAGGATTGGTGAGAAAATTATAGGAATGTAAAGAAGTGGTAAGTCAGTAGAGAATAGAGGTGTTCACTCCACCCAAAATTTGGTAGCAACACAGTGCAGCTTATACAAATAACTGATGCCTAAAGGGGTTGGCAGGGAAGAGGGACCCAAAACTTGCTCAAGAAAAAGTAGTGGATTCACCAAAACCCTAATACAATGAAGGTTCCAATGCAAACCAGTAGGTCAACAAAAAAAAAGGTACCTAGCAGATAGGTCAATTAATATTATGACCACATGCCAGTTAGCATGGTGTACCTACCAAAAAATGAACGTGTGAGAGACTTACCTCACAGATGTTGTAATCAGTGGCTGAAAGCATCTCGCACAGTTTAGGCAAAAGCTCTGGCCAGCTAGAGAGCTCTCCCTTGCTGGCTATGGTTGTAATCAGGATCCCCACTGTCGCCCGGATCAAGGGGGACGGGTCCCCCACTGCACACAAGCATTCACTCTGGATGAAGAGAATGAGATCAGCAACTATATCCAACTGATGTTGAATGCTTATTATAATGAGATAGGGATGCTACAGCCATGAAATTGTGATTTCTCAGGGACATAATCATCTAAAAGGAGAAAATTGCATACCTCTTCATCAAGAAGTATAACTTATTTGTGTTGGTTGTAGCAACAATTGGATATACACTCACCTTGATGAACTGAGCCACATCTGGAGGAAATTGAGTGAAATGTGCTTTGACATTATTTTTCAAGATGAGACCACTAAGTGATCTTGTAGGCTCATCTGTAAGAGAAGAAATTATGAGTACTACTTGTCAGCAGAAACTAATTAGTGAGCAGTGTTCACAAAGTTCAAGCCTCAGCAAATGAAAGATTACGATTAGCTACCATTGTTTTATAAACCAAAAATTCATACATAATTGAGACAATCATCACACAATTCATGCATAATTGAGACTAACATCACATGAAGCATTCACATAGCTATGGACAGGGAAAATACTGAGATCACATGAACCATTCACTAGACTACAGACAAGGAAAATACTGAGATCACAACACAAACCATTCGTAGACAAGGAAAATGCAGAGATGATATCACATGAACCATTCACATGGCTACAGATGGGGGGAGATGCCAAGGCCTATCACATGAACCGTTCACATTGCTACTAACAAGAAAAGTGCTGAAGTCACCCAGCTCAAGTAGTAGAATCCTGTGATTTTCTAAAAATTTGTAAGTAGGTAAGTGAAAACCTCATCATATTTATAACTGTTAGCTACGCTGACTAATAGAACTTGTGAGGAAAGGAATAAACTCATTCACACTAAATGGGTAGCTTTTCCATCTCATTTAAAGTGTCATTAAAAAGTGAATTAACAACAGACAGCTGAGCAACATCTTTGGAGCTCTATCTTGAATATGGCATCAGAATTCACTCACGGGATATTCCTTTGTAGTATTAAGATAACGTGAATGTATTACTTGTCTCAAAGAAAATATCATTTAAAAAAATCCACCACAAGGTTCAGAAGAATTAGAAAGAATCAAGGTCAAAAATATATTGCAACAATAATTCAAAATTTAGAAATTGCATTCAAATGCTCAAGTTATAAGTGATGCAATGTTTCTTGGAAAGGCTGTTCTCATAAGCAATGTGCTGTCAAATTTTTATTAGCATCATCATAGCAAGGTCAAATTATTCAACCTAATAACCAAGATACTTTTAAAGCTAACACATCTTTTCAGATACAGCAACAAACAAACACATAGTTAATAGAAGTCATGTGATATTTAAAAATAAGTCAATAGGACAGCTATGTATGAATATGCAACTGGTATATTTACCACATCAAGAGTCAATCAAAAATTCATGTTTTCAAAAACTGAAGCAGTTCATATTTCAAATTGCTAGATCTAGTTGTACCTAGTCACAACATATTTTGATGTTGCCACCTTATTTGATGTTGCCAGCATTTCATTACTTTACCAACATAGTGTCCAGTAAATAAATTGTGCCATGGATAATTTTCCAAATTAGCATACTGTACATTTAATGATTTAACTCTCATTATTTCCTCTCTAGAACCAAAATGAGCTTTGGCTCCAACACAATCAAACTCTAAATAAGATTAACAAAGATGATTACAAATTCAAATAAAATTCTGCACTACAATACTTACTCACCTTCAGATACTAATTTGGTTAGGACGAATATAAGGTATTTATTGAAGTCTGTAAACTTATTAAGCTCTTCTAATTTCTGTAAAAAAGAAGAAAAAAAAGACGTTAGAGTCACAGAATAATAAACTTTTCAACAGTGGAAAACATATCAAAATATAATGAACAATATGTAATAATACACCAAACAAATTACCAAAAAACTAGCAGCAGCATTAAATACTCTTTACTACATCAAACCATAGACACCAGCATATTTGTACCACTGAGTTGAATTGGCCATCATATATATAATAGATAGATAAAACTAACACAATATTTCCAACAGACATGAGTGCTTTGCTATAAAGCATAACAAGGTAACTTGGCAACTACTCATAACCTACAAGAAGTGAAATGCCATTTTGCAGAGATCCAAACAGAAATGTATTTTTTGGCATCTACCTAATTTTTATTTTTAGAGCTTATCTGTAATATGAAGATTGCAGCGTAACTGCAACCTGTTAGCTTTTTTGTAACCCATGGCATTTGTGGACTGGCCTTTACCCATTTGAGAGACTGGCCAGAATGTCTCACTCAGGGTCAGGTGGGTGCAAACCTATAACCTCCAGCTCCCAAAGGACAGCTGTTGTGAGGAGAGCCGGACACACTATCCACTCGACCAGGAAGCTGGTGGCAGAGTAATGTTCACATAATGACTAGAGCCAAGTGAAAACAGATTTAGCTACAGTGAATTCAAGCCTTTCCTGGAGTGATCCTGCAAGAATTTAGTGGTGAATATTTTTGAGAAATGGGGAATAGAGAAGGGGACCTCAACTTAATGATGCACCAGATATGGGATAGCTATCCAGCCCATTTTTTAGTATCCGCTTATCCAGCATCTGGATAGGCCTCAATCATCTGGCCAGATAGCCGGATAAGAGTAGAAATAGTTCAACTATGGATTTTTGATTCTGAGATAAATAGCATGATTGACATAAGAAGGCAATAGCAACCACCATGATGGTGTCCAATAAGCTAGTACAACAATGTGCATCATTGAGCAAATACTTATCAATGTTTCATGTTTAGAAGGTAGTGAGCTAGTGTTTTGATCTTTACTACCAATACACCATTGTATACATGCAGAGCAAGTTGGTTAATACATTGTTAATAGTACTATTCTGATGCTCAAAACATGGAACAGAAGGCATGTCCAAAAATAATACAGTTACGTGGCAATTAATATCAATTAATATCAATAGCTATTTGCTGTTAATTCTGCTATATGTTCTACTATGGGTGTGTCCACAGCTTAAATCTGCTCTATGGAGCAAATAATCAAACATGTCTAGTGGTTTGATAGCCTCTTTTTTTCAAATACTGTATTAATGATTGAACATCCAGCATTATCCTGCAAGGGATTCAGTATTTGCAGTCAGATATCCGGCATTTTCTGGGCCAGATATACAGCCGGATATCCGGTACCCTTGTCATGACAGGTCAAAAATCAGGCAATAGCTTGATCTGCCGGATATCCGATATCAGGCTAAATGACTATCTGGTGCATCCCTAACCTGAAGTCTTTTTGTGACACGTACATGAATATCAGCTAGGTTTTCCCCCCGAGTGGAAAGTTCATAAATGAGGACATATCTCTGGTACAATTTCAATCTCATAGCATTTCATTGTGCTCCTTGGTTTGATATTATGATTGCTAATGTTCATGGTATCACTCAGTCCAACATCAAGTTTGCAAACAATCCATCATGCAATAGTGGTCCCATTTGGCAATGTAACTCAATCAAGGCAAAAACAAGTCAATTTACCTGTCAACATGTGCAGAGAAAAACCTTTGGAATGGCGACACCGTGGTAACCCGCGTAGAAACCATTTGAATAGCAACACCAGCGCACAGCAAGCTGTGGTAGGTCAAAAGTGAACAGGGGTTTGCTAATATGCGCCACTGGTTTTGCAAGCGTGGTAAGGGGTTTGAGAGCATAATATCTCCTCTCATCGCGCGTCTTTCTTACTATATCTGATGTGGTACGAATACTCTGACAACTACACAAGCAGCGTTAGTACGGTCTGGAACTTATTTAGTGCACTAGGAACAGCTAGACAGTAGGGTTGGTATGCTCCTGCTGTGCCAATGGTCTGGTCCTGAGCTTTGTGTTGTTAAGTATATCGGTATGCCTTGGCTAGAAGCTTCCACCCTGAGGTTTGCCCAACAAATTAGAAATAAGCATCCTGGAATAATCAGTTAAAAATGGACAGAACAGAATAATTTGGATATTTGTTCAACAAGTTAGAAATATGCACTCTGATGCTTGGTTGTTCAGGAAACATTTCAATTGTTACAAACAGTCACTGATTGGATGTTATGTTGATACAATTCAGCAAATTGCCATGTAGGATAAAATTTCCAGCATATGTATACATTCAAACATTGATTACCAAATATTTTATAACAAACTAACATATGTAGAACCATTACATGACTATAAAAATATAGAATTTCTCTAATTTACACTTGGACATTCAGTAATTTTAACCAATTCAAAAATTATCTAAAAGAATCAACAATATTCTTGAATCCATTTCCATTGAGTGCGATCAAAGTAAAATTTTTGGTGAAGTTACAAAGCACCAGTTACATAATATAACTGGAGTTGCCTCTAATAGCTTCAGTGCTAGGTTAAATATCACGTTAATATAAATTTGTACAACTTTTCCACTATAATGATTGACTCAAGTTAGTTTTTATTACATTCCATACATGTGCATTATACTTCAGTTCTGAGATGTGCAGTTACCCAAGAGTTTCCAATATTCTTCCAGCAAGAAGAAGCAGTCTAATGATTGGAAACAACTCATTAGTTAGCTACCAGGCAAACTGTGTGGAGGAAGCGATGGATTACTTAGATGAAACACTATTGCACGAGTGTTAATTTGTGCAACTAAGAAAAATACCCATAAAAAGAAAGTATTAATCAGAGAAAAACTATTGAATAAGCAAGCAATACAACACAGCACTCTTGGCAATGAGGATTCCCATATAGAAGTAGAAAAGAAGAAGCTATCATCTCAGTTGAAAAGCATATGAAAAGTTCACATGATCACAATATGCAAAAATTAACAGGAAGCTATGAAATCATGTTTCTATTTGTTTATGCATGCAAATTTTCAACCCTCTAAAGAAAAGACTAATTAGTGAATCCAGTAAAAAAGGTAGACGACAATTGTTCAGTATCTTGACATCGACATCACTGAAATTACAAAGGCTATCAATGACATGGGTGCAATAGTGCATCCAGGGTAGACAACTCCACTGTTCAATGGGAACACCACTGTTCTATAGGTACTGTCAAGATAACTACAAAGGTAGTGGCAGAAGTGGTTGGACATCATTTGCTGTAGTCCTCATTTATGGTGTCCCCCAATGTGATGCTCACCAGGCTTGTCATGGATTATAGTTCATCAGTGTGGAATGCAGGCTTTCTTGGGGACTTGAGATTACTCGAGTCTAGGCAGAGGAGATGTACAATGAGTGTGGATGGTCCAGATTTAAGCAACTCGGCTTGCTTTCAATAAGAAGAAGGTTTCTATAAGCTAACCTTGTTTAATACTGGAGGATGATCTAAGGGTTGGATGGTAGCACCAGCCTTGGGGTCTTCTTCAGAGCTGCTGATGTGAGTACACAAGGCCATCCCTATAAGCTTTGATGCTGGCTTTCAATGCCAACATCAAGAAAAGATTCTTTGGATCACAAAGTGTTCAGTTGTAGAACAGCCTTTCAAGTTCAATGGGTTGTGGTGAAGTTTCTGGGAAATGAGTTTGTTTAGCTCATTGCCCAGAATCTGTGAGTTTGTTTAGCTTAGGGGGATTCTTTTTTCCCCATGCTGTTGTAAAAACCTTAGAATCTATTTGCCAAATGCTCTATCTCCTTGTGGGTGACTCATGCAGCAGTCTCTTCTTTGCTTTTGCCTACACGTGGGTGGCGTGGTGTTTAAGTCATAGTATTGAGGTGTTGGAGTGGTGGCTGCCTGGGTGGTCGCGTGGCGCTGCCTGGGTGGTCGCGTGGCGCTGCCTGGGTGGTCGCGTGGCGCTGCCTGGGTGGTCGCGTGGCGCTGCCTGGGTGGTCGCGTGGCGCTGCCTGGGTGGTCGCGTGGCGCTGCCTGGGTGGTCGCGTGGCGCTGCCTGGGTGGTCGCGTGGCGCTGCCT
>SDVV010007634.1:0-17670 GCA_016164225.1 Gammarus roeselii | reverse complement strand
ATCTCATACATTGTGTTGTTTTGTCCGCATTTCACATTTATTCAGCAAGAATGTATTATTAAAATGTACACATATTTATCTAAAATGGATTTAAGCACTGTAACAAAAATAGCTTAAAATACTTGGCTTTCAGCCTCTTTATAGGAAGTTTACTTCTCAAACAAACAGTCAAACAGCCTCTAACCTCTGCCATCCTATTAATAGCCTCTAACCTCTGTCATCCTATTAATAGCCTCTACCCTCTGCCATCCTATTAATAGCCTCTAACCTCTGCCATCCTATTAATAGCCTCTAACCTCTGCCATCCTATTAATAGCCTCTAACCTCTGCCATCCTATTAATAGCCTCTAACCTCTGCCATCCTATTAATAGCCTCTAACCTCTGCCGTCCTATTAATAGCCTCTAACCTTTGCCATCCTATTAATAGCCTCTAACGTCTGCCATCCTATTAACAGCCTCTAACCTCTGCCATCCTATTAATAGCCTCTAACCTCTGCCCTCCTATTAATAGCCTCTAACCTCTGCCGTCCTATTAATAGCCTCTACCCTCTGCCATCCTATTAATAGCCTCTAACCTCTGCCGTCCTATTAATAGCCTCTACCCTCTGCCAGCCTATTAATAGCCTCTAACCTCTGCCATCCAATTAATAGCCTCTAACCTCTGCCATCATATTAGTAGTCTCTAACCCCTGCCATCCTATTATTAGTCTCTAACGTCTGCCATCATATTAATAGCCTCTAACCTCTGCCATCCTATTAATAGTCACTAACCTCTGCCATCCTATTAATAGCCTCTAACCTCCGCTATCCCATGAATAGTCTCTAGCCTCTGTCATCCTAATAATAGTCTCTAACCTTTGCCATAAAACTAATAGTCTCTAACCACTGCTATCATATTAATAGCCTCTAGCCTCTGCCATCCTATTAGTTGTCTCTAACCTCTGCAATCCGATTAATAGTCTCTAATCTCTGCCATCCTCTGAATAGCCTCTTACTTCTGCCATCCTATAAATAGTCTCTAAGCACAGTCATCCTCTTCAAGCGACCTGACTGCACCGTGCAAGGTAGTGAGAAGCAGCAGCAGCAACAGCAGTTTGTTAATTGAGTGACTCACTCTCATTCACGACTCAATGAATGACAATTGTAATGCAGACCAACCCTATGGCATCCTATTCTTCTCGTCTGCTACCATCCTGTTTAGAGGTCGGACAGGGAACCGAAGAGGCAGACAGTCACTGGTGTCTGATGCCAGCTATGACCTGAGTATGTGCTTGTCCCATGACAGTCTAGCCCGCATACGCCAGACTTTGGTGTCATTTGACGAAAGAGTTCCCGAGTATGCATTGCTTCCCCACCAAAAGAGAGATTAACTACCCTGACGTCAGCTGCTTGTGCTGACAGCAGGGAAAGCCGCAATTGCTTATGCTGACAGCAAGGAAAGCCGAGCTTCCCACTGGAATAGAACACTCAACCTCTTGGTCTCGAGTTTGGTACGTTGTACTGCCAAGCATCATAATCACTCTGCAAGCGAAGTCGTCTTTTAAACAATTATAATAACTTATTTTAACAAATGTTCTGAAATTGAAATATAAATTTTTCAGCCGTACAACTTTAAGCATTGTGAAACAGTCGACGGCTTTTCTTGAATTGAATATCAGCGTGTTGTAAAAAATTGTAATCTTTATATAATCGTTTGGACAGATGAACAACTCGTCACAAATATTTTTTCATGAAGAATGGCCTAATTATTAAACTCGTAAAATTAGACAGAAATAGACATAAAAATTTACAGTTTTCAGTAATAGCTGTTAGTAAACTTTGCCTTTTCTATTTCACGGTTGTGGAAAAAAATATTTTTTTGACTTTTCATTCATTTCTAGCCACACGCGCTCATAACAATTACGTACATTTGTTCGTATTGCATGCTTCAAATTAATATTTTTCAAACGTATTTTTCTCAATTTCAATTGTCCATAGATATTTGAAAATAAATTATCAAAATCTGGGCAATTATATACAGGATACGTGTCGATACGTGTCGGCTGCTGCTCTTTACCCTCGCTAGGTTGAAACCCTAGAAAATTCAAGAGAGCTCGAATATCATACTCAACCCTTATCATCCTTACCATCACCATTCAACATAAGAAAATTCAAGAGAGCTCGAATATCATACTCAACCCTTATCATCCTTACCATCACCATTCAACATAAGAAAATGAATCCTAAATGATATTGAAAAAGCTTTAACTCGCGTTTCGAAAACTTGACGCAAGAATGCCAAATCAAAACGTCACACCCTAACAAGAATAGGGCTGTGTACATTTCAAACTGACGTGTTCATACGTGCGTGCCTATCATCATCCCATGGTCATGAACGGCTGCTGCTCTTTACCCTCGCCTCCGCCCCTTATTCAACTGCTCCTCCGATCAGGTTGCGTCACATGCAGTCAATACTTAAACTGAATATCTTCATCTGAATATCTTCCTTTGATCAGGAAGGCCCAATTTTCATCTTTCCTTTCTTGCGAACATATTCGTCGCTCATTCTTTTATGAATTAAATTTTTTATTCGTTGACTGCCTGCATATATACTTTTAATTTACCTATTATGTATTGAAACGGTAAAGAACAGGAGCACAGTTTGAACAATTTCACCGTGCTATATAAGTACTTGAAACATGCAGAACCGCGATCTATTTTAAACTGTACTCCGAAAATGCAGCGTGACAGCGAATATAATGTACATGGAACTGCGACAAGTTCAATAGATCGGTAGTCATTCCATGCGCATAAACATGATTTTTAGTTCATAACTCTGTAGATTAATTTGTATTAACGTAATACGTCATAAATTTGGCAATTAGAACTCATCGCATTTCCTCGAATAAATTACACACCATAGTATAAGCCTGAAATTTCTTGTGGACTAGATCACTCATTGAGTTTCTTTGACACAAATAAAATCGGCGACTGGCAAGCTATTCTTGAAGGCGCATTCGTCTTTGACACAAATAAAATCGGCGACTGGCAAGCTATTCTTGAAGGTGCATTCGTTTAATGGAAAATTATGTTTATGTTTTCCTTTACTACTTCACATGACTTATTGTAAAATTTTCTTGAACAAGTGTACATCGTTTCTTCCTAGGTCGCATTAACTATCACGCATACCTGGCTCTAAGACACAAATTGTAAATCGAACAGCTACTCTAATTAATATAATCTAGGAGGGTTAGATTGTGCGAATCTGTTATACACGTCTGAGTAGATTACTTTTTCAGCGTTTTAGCATTCATTCGTGTTTCGCTCAAGATTATTATGTGTTAAATTTTCATTCGTATAAAATAATTTACTTTTTTCAATTATTTCCCGACAACCGTCAAAACCAAGGTAGCCCATCTCTTTTCCTGTTACTTCAAGATTATTTGTGAAAATTATCTACATTTCAGCTGCCGTTTTGGGCATACCTTATTTGAAACATAGTAGTTGTGTGCGGCTCCGACTAATGTGTACATATGTGCGCGCCCCTCTCCATCCCACGGTCATGAGTAGCTGATGCTGATCTCTACCCACGCCCTCTTTTCCACTGCCTCTCCTCCCCTGTTAAGTTTGGGACTCATTCCGGTTCTTCAAGTAAATTGCACCGCAGTACAAGCCTGCCGACCTTATGGACTTCAAATTAACCATCAGGTACTTCATACACTAAAAGAGATTGTTATATCGTTCTGCCTATGTCTCATCAACCTTCGCAAATGGGAGGCTCTGAGGAACATATGGTAAAGTGAACGACGACTCAAAAATTTATAGTTGGGATAAATGATTATGAGTATTTCTTTCCGAATTTTTAAGCTTACGCTATGACAGATCTCTTTTTGGCCAGTCAACATTTATTATAATTTTTAGCTATAATATTAGTCCCTCTTGTCTGAATGATTTCTAAATATTAACAAAGTTTTGAATAATTCAAACAAATTTTTATAACCTAAAGCTTAATTACTTGGTGCAATTTCCTTCTACCAATAGAATAACATCTTGTACCTGCGTCTTCAGATTAAATTTATATCAAACAGCTTTGCGTAGGCTTAGTCAGCATTTATTGAAATTACTAGCTAATTATTTGTCTCTGCCTCTTTTCTGTATATACTGTTTTTATAATTACAAAGAGTTTAAAATGCTGGCATACAATTGAAAGCAAGTAGGAATGATGCGGTAAAATAGATTGGACCAAGATTGAAATGGTTTTGAATGATTGAACAAAGATTTATTTATATGTGTTTGAACGATAAGCAATACCCACATACGATTCTGCACAATATAACGTCACGGGTCCTCCTCTTAACGCAGAACTCTAAAATGATAAGCTAATAAGACGCTCTCTAAGCCCCTCTAACAACAAACCCTCTAAGTAGTTCACTTCACTGAGATTTAACCTTGAATTAAAGACATGTCGCCCCACAGCCACACTGCCAACAGAAGCAAATCCTGCTGCATGTGTTATAGTGAAACATGCGAGAAATGCGCATGTGCCAAGAATAACAGAGACTGCATATCATGCAAAAGCCAAAAATGCCCCAGAACCAGCAAGCCTATAAACATAGAACTGCCGCATTGCCCACTCATTCCGGTGGCAAGCGCATGTGCCCCAAGACGCGATACAGAGAAGCCTACCTTCTCCCATGGGGTAGCTCATTCAGTGACAGATACTCACCCAACGCTGCTGAGCTCTCCATCTCCCACTCCTTGTACCTCTGAAACTGAGTCCATAACTCTCATTTCTTCCTCCGATACAGAGCCTTTAATCGCTACATCAACAGAAAAATCCGCAACAGCAAAACCGGCTCACTGTGAAGCACCAGGCACCAGCACCGAGTCAACAGAAAATACCAAGGCCCCTAAGACAATACTCATTGGTGATATCCATATGAAAAATGTGCTAACGTCCAACCTGTCAGATGGATGCACTTTTGAAAAGATAAATATTAATGATTATGGTGCTCTGTTTAAAATCATTGAAAGCGCAAATCCATTCAAAATTACATTATTGTGCTCACGGACTTTGCCACTTCTTTGCCACTTCTTGAGGCTCAAAGTTATCCCAACAGGCAAACTATGAAACGAATCCACTGGTGCCCCCGACGAACGATTGTTTCATTCGGAGAATGCTAGCCTGAACAATAGTGGAATTATCAAATTCTTGAACACGCTAGCACGTTACGTTCCTCAGAGGATTGAGGTATTGCCATCCCTATACTATAACAATGTCAGAAGCAAGCAATCATTACTCTGGTCTCCTCCCTTCGTCTACTTCCCTCCATCATATGGCCATCATCTCGTATCATCACTCCATTACACGTCAGCAAAGGACATCTACTCGCAGACAACTCACATCCTAGCTCCCTTTCATCACCCCCAAACTAGAATTCAAACTAAAAATCACCAATTAGTGACTCCTTATCATCCCCACACAATTAGTTCCTATGCACCGCCTTTTCAACACGGTCGCAGCAATAGCGCCCCCTCAGCGCTTTCTAATTTCTTCTCCTACCCTCCTCGCTCACTCTACACTACTCACACAAATTATCCAACTATGCTTGCAGCACAGCCCCAATCCTCCCCTCTCGCTACCATTCCCTTACCTCAGCCAAAACTTCTACTCTACCTATTCCGCTAATCCCTCCTATGTATTACCCCCCTCCACCTATTCCTTCCTCCAGCTCCCGCTCTCGTTACCATTCCCTACCCTCAACCCAAACTCCAACATTACCCATCCCGTCAATCCCTTCCATATATTACCCCCCTCCACTCATTCCTTCCTCTAGCACGGTTCAGCCATCCTCAGCCATGCCTCCCTTCAATCACCGATCTAAATTTATTTTTTTCCCTTGGTTCTGGTCAGGCTCCCATGCTCCAACCCACCCTCAATAACAAAGAATAAAACCGAAAGCAATGATATCCCAAACATACAAACAATGCCACTCGAGAATTAGCAACCAGATTCTTAGATAACATCAGTAAGAGTGTTACTGAAGAGCATATTAAAATCTAAATGATGGTGGCGTTGCTGACACAAAAAGCAATAAACCGGATCAACGAATGCCAATGCAGGTGACGGAAAACTTGCAACAACTCCCCAGGAACCCCAACATCGACACCATTCTCAATGATTTAGGATTGAATAGACAATCAACACTGGCAGACGGACATTGTATGATTCACGCGGTGAAAGGATCCTAAGTAAAACAAACAGGACTTAACGATGAAAACATCTTAGAGGGGATAAAAACTAAAGCAATGGAGGAATCCTTCAACTACATAGAAGATTACGATGCTTTCACTGAGTATAAAAAAAATGATAGGTTCCTCTCCGAGATAGAAAATTATTTTGAAAACAAAGAGTATAACAGTAGTTATGGCGATCTAGTTCCCGCAATTCTCAGCAACGCACTCAAAATTCAAATCACAATCTTAAATGAAACAAGCCCGAACATTGTAACAAAAACTGTAATTAATCCGAACAACCTCAAGAGTGACGAAGCTGCTCAATACTCAATATTTGCAGTCAAAAAAGAGGACCACTATAGTAGTCTTGCACCAACCCACCCTCTGAAGCCACATTTCGAACCACAAAATATTGTAGCAAAGCGAAACAAGCATGCTGAAACAAATGTGCAGTGTTCAAATAGGTATTTTCCTTTACAATACGACAATGATGCATCCATATTCGATGAATAGATGCCTCTGCAATCATTCCAAAGTTACACCAACTGTCCGGTAAGTAAAAACAAATGACTAGAGGCACAAACTGTTCAATCTGGGAGCAGCAACCACCCCTCAGCAACCACGTCTGTAAATACCCATCAGAACTTAAATAATATCGTGATTAAAGATATAAACGTTAGGAGCTTAACAATCAAGATGGATCATATCAAAATGATGATGAAGGAGGACTCAATTGACATTCTATGTCTGACTGAAACCTGACTGGAATCAGACATTAACTCTACCTTCATCGAGATTGACGCCTTCAATGTTTATAGAAAATATAGAGAAAGGAAAGGAGGGGGAACCGTGATTTATGTGCGAGAAGAATATACCTCTTCTCAAGTAATGCTTAACGACAGTAATGAAGTTGATGACCTTTGGGTGAACATCTAGGTGCGAAAAAACAGATCGTTTGTTGTTGGTTCTCTTTACAGACCGCCCAAAGCAAGTGTACAGTCTTTTCAATACACCAAAGAAAGATTTTGAGAAGCGATATGCTTAGGAAAGACGCTGTATATTTTGGGAGATTTCAATGATGATCAAATGAAATTGAAATCCAACAATATGAAGCCGATTTTAGACAGACTTGGGCTACATCAGCTCATAAAAAGTGCAACAAGAATTACTCCCGAATCCCAAACTGTATTGGATCTGTTCATAAGTAACAATCCGTCTTCCATTGTTACCACAGACGGGGAGCCGAATTCTTTCTCGGACCACCATGAAATAAACTGTACCATTAACATCAAAAAAGAGAAGAAACAAGTATACAAAATAACCTGTCGTTCAAAAATAAATTACACCGCGGGTAATTTCAGAGCACAACTATGGGCAAACATTGAGATGGCTAAACCGATACATAGCACAAATAACGTCACAGAGCAAGCCCAATTACTCACAGACTATCTTCTCACATGTCTGAACGCGGTGGCGCCAACGGAAACTAAAACAATGGAAAGCGTGCCAGTTCAATGGATTACAGAAAAACTGCGAAACGAAATTGCACTTAAAAAATATCTCAAATGCAGAGCAAAACGGAGCGTCACTTGGTTAGCATTATTTCGCATTCAAAATCGAAGGGTCAAACGAGAAGTCAGGAGGGCAAAAATTAAATACCATCATGAGGAACTAGAAAAGTGCAAAAATAATCAAAAAGAAACGTGGAATGTACTAAAAAGAATTGTTCAATACAAAAAAAAAGATCACCTCACCTACTTATCCGAATACTCAAGCAGCTTCCGAAAAGTTAAACAACTACTTCGCTGGAGTCGGGAAACAGGTTTTTGAAGAGGTGACCCAGGAAGCTTATCAAGAATCACAGAGCGACGTAACAGATACATGGAGGCCAAAAGCTTTGGATGGAGACAGCGACCTTGAAGCAAACGTCAAATGGAAACCAAAGCAAGTATCGCAACACGAAGTAAAACGAGCTGTATTTGCATTGAGGAACACAAATTCAACAGGAATAGATGGTTTAGCCCTACAATGTCTGAAAAACAGCCTGTTGGTTACCTTGCCTTATATCAGCTTAGTTATTAACCCCTCCATAGCAAGTGAAACTTTTCCAGAGATCTGGAAGCATGCAATAATCAAATCAATTCATAAATCTGGGGACAAGAATGAACCATCCAACTTTAGACCGATCAGTCTTGAGAAGGTAATATCTATCCAATTGATTGATTACCTGGAATCAAACAAGCTGTTGAATTACTGCCAGTATGCTTATCCGCGAAAATTGTCAACAGAAGACGCACTTATGAGCATCACTGAAGATCTGTCCAAAAACTTCAATAAAGAGCAGATATCTCTGCTGGTATTGCTAGACTTATCGAAAGCATTCGACAGTGTAGGCCACAAAATTCTTTTTGACAAGCTCCGCAACATCGGAATAGACCCAACTTGGTTCGAAAGTTATCTGATGAATCGGCAACAATCAGTTAAACTCGATAACGCATCTATGTCAAATTCGGCCTCAGTTGCCTTTGGGGTCCCTCTACGTTCGACACTTGGCCCCTTTTTGTTTCTGTTTTTTGTAAATGAGATCGACTGCAAAATACCAAAAAAGCAAGCGAAAATGGTAATGTACGCCGATGATGTCCAAATATTGCTTTCACAAAAACCGTCAGATCTGAATGCGCTGAAAGACGACGCTGAGACAGCCGTAACTAATATGAAATCTTGGTATGATAAAAATGGACTCAAGCTCAACTCTGACAAAACAAAATGCATCTTTTTCGGCTCGAATTCAAAATAAAAAGCAGTTCCAATTAATTTCTCTATCAGGATAGGCAAATCTAACATTCCTGTTGAAGATAAAATTATAAGTCTGGGAGTATGGTTGGATCCCGATCTTTCCTTCAAACACCACGTAACTACTCTGTGTTCCAAGTTGAATGGAACACTTTTGTTCCTAAACTCTCCAAAAAATGATTGGACTTCAAATCAAGATTACTGATTGTCCACGCTTTAGTATTTTCTCACATCAACTACTGTCTTTCAGTTTGAGGGAAATGCACCAAAACTCAGAGAGAGAAAATGCAACGTTGTATAAATTTTGCGGCAAGAATAACATGCGATGGTATCCACAGAAAACGAGACCACGTAAGTCCTCTCCTCGAAAAATTTAAGTGGCTCAATTTTGACAACAAACTGGCACTCCGTGAGTCGATCAGAATTCATAAAGGTCTTCTAGAAAAACATTCACCCGGCAGCCAAAGACTCATTTATTCTCGAGGTGAAAAGAACAATTGATTCACAAGGAATAATGATACTCTGCACGTTGAACACAGGAAAACAGAAACGGCTTGTCGAGCTTTTTCGATCACTGGACCAAAATCCTGGAACAACCTCCCAACAAGCCTCAAGAATCTTGAATCCAACACGTCCTTCGAGAATAGGCTTAATGAACATCTATTGGCCGATCAATTCAAAACCGTAACTTTGCCCACAATCACAAGCTAAATGAATAACACCACTAACCAGAAAATGCACTCTGTTCTTGAGCATGTTCGAATCCACCACCATCATCCCTCTCAATATTGCGACACCATCAAATCGTTTTTACTCTGACGATACATATGTTTTCTATGTTGCTACCGATCACAATTATCTTTGCCTAATACCATAAGTGGTAACTAGCGTTTCGTCTATTTCTATGTTTCAAATGTTCCTGTTTGTTTTATTATAATTAAAATACAAACTCAGTTTTTTCGAGGTACGATAGGCAGCTTCTAACTTCGACAAATGTTAACTCGATTTTAATATCACTCATTGAACTGGTTCTGCCAATTACCGTACCATTTTTGATGATACAACCATTGCCTTATAAGCTAATACTCTACCATGTCTCTTATAACGGAAGTATATTCATCCGACTTGTGTACTCCAGCAGTGGATTATTCTGATTCATTGATACTTAGCTGTAACTGGTTATTATATCTCCACACCAATCAACAATTGCCCCTGCCAATTACCCTTGCTGTCAACTAACGTCTCATCTATTTCAATGTCTCAATCCTTTTGAAGTGTGCTCTGTCTGTCGATGAATAATATGTAGCCGCTTCCTCTCACAGAAGTAATTTCGATACAAATATAAATAAATTAATGAATTCTACCAATTACCGTACCATTTTTAAGTTTCAATCGTCATCATAAAAGGTAACATTGTTTTCTATTCTTCTCTTGGAGAACTCCGTCCATCTGAGTTTTGTACTCCCCCACTGAATTATACTGATTGTCGTCCATATATGTATGTAGGTATGTACGCGTATATGTGTGTATTTGTATGTGTACACGTATATGTGTGTATTTGTATGTGTACACGTATATGTATTTGTATATATATGTACATGCATGTATATGTATATTAGTATGAATATATAGGTGTTGGTATTTATTTAATGGTATATTGTGTATTCCATTCGGTTCCATGAAGAACAAGCCAGCCGCCTACCAGAAATGAGCTGCAATGTATTCATCAATTTTGGATTTATCAATCCCATGCCCATGTGTTTCTCATTTAAAAACATAGCACATATTGTGAAAACTGTTTTACAACACGAAGTAGCTACAAATCCGCCGTCGACAGGAGATGTGCTGTCCCAAATTCATTTTTATTCCTCGCTTCGCTAATTCAAATACTGCATTTTTAAAAATAAGTTTGATGTGTTAGACCTAAGTATTGAAAACCCATTGCTAGACGATGGAAATAAAAGATTTTATAATAATAAATAATTCCTCTACCTCCCTCCCTTTCTTTACCCTTTCCTACAATCAGTCCCCCATAACCTTTACATACCATCATCCCATCCATTCTCTACCTATACCCTAACGCTTCCCTACCATTCTCTACCTATACCTTAACCCTTCCCTACCATCACCCTTCCCCTACCTTCCACTATCCCCGACTCTCCCCTACCACTACCATTACCTTCCTTTTCCTACTCTCCCATTGCTCTTATTTGCTTCCTTACTCCACCCCCCTGCCGCACCCAAACAGTGCGCGCTACCATCGTCCTTCGCAGCGCGACCTAACGCTGAGCGACACGGCCGACATCCTGTCTATAGCACCAGGACACGCCGGGCATCACGCCACGTTACATCATCACGCCTGCTCTCAACCGTCTCGGTTACCGGCACCATAGCTACCCTGTCCCAGCATCCTTATCTAAAGACAGCAATAGATACCCTCTCTTGACGTCAGAGGAACTGCGCAGCGCTGGAGATGGTGCTCGAGCTATAGCGGATATTCCTGAACAATCAGCTGATTGAATCGTTCCCGATGGTGCCGTAACGATGATGGCTGGTATCTGTGAGTGCAGACAGCGTGTGCTCGACAATTGGAGAGAGGAAGGTTATCGGCTCAAGGTGGTTATCGCTTCAAGAAGGTTATCGGCTCAGCAAGGTTATCGGCTACAACAATACACAAAGCAATACAACTACGGTGACATACTGTCTATAATTGGACATGACGAAGTGCAGAAGAAGTTTTTAAAATGAACAGTGGGCACATAGTTGAAGGCGTCACAACTCGCTTGAAGGAGAATCAATTATCATTTATAGTGTTTGCAGTGATGATCGAATAATAAAATTTTAAGTGAAACCTTCATATTGCACATCGGCCTAGAATCAGTGGCCAAGCACATGAAAATTACTCCATAAACTCAGCTGGCCGATGATTAAAGTAATCTTTTTTGTTTCGTTTAATTTTAACTCACATCACCAGGTTCCTTGTATGAATTCCAATTGCCAAGAATAAAGGACTTGGAAATATTTCCCCGCAGATGATCGTTAACCATTAATAGGATCAAATCCAGATTTTCAGCTTTGTGAATCTGAATCCTATTTTTTCTCCTTGTCCTATCAATTTTCCTTATAGAATATTACCTAACTGGGTGCCTCTATAAAGTCTTGAAATTATTTCAGTGAATTAGTTTCCATGTTGTGGTAGCGGACAATTGTGCCTGCAGTCTGGAGATCTTGCGTGTGGCATAGTGTCCACAGTCTTAAAATATAGGGCAACTTTTTTAGCGCAAAGTTTATGTGTATAATAACCCAATTGACGGATATTACCAATTGGGATTCGGTTAAATTCCACAAACTTTTCACGATAATCAAATACATTCTGAATAAGATGTTATATTTAATGCCGGAAATTAATTCTCATTAATATTACTCGGATCTCAGTAATTTCAAGACAACATTTCCAGTCATTAATGATCCCGCCAATAGCCACCCACCCAGCGCCCGTAACGCCTTCCGCCCTGTTCCGCAGGCAGGGGTGGACAAGATACAATATCTAGGTACATTGTAGAGTATCTTGTCCAAAAGTGTTACGTCGGGTGACGAGATGGGTTAATAAATCGAGATACTGTATCGAGATACTGTATCGAGATACTGCATCGCGATATTGTATCGAGGTTCTGCATCAAGATACAGTATCGAGGTACTGCATCGAGATACTGTATCAAGATACTGTATCGAGGACACTGTACTGAGATCCTGTATCGAGATCCTGTGTCGAGATACCGTATCAAGATACTTCAGCGAGAGACTGCATCGAGATACAATATTGAGACACTGAATCGAGATACTGTATCGAGATATTGTATAGAGATACGGCATCAAGATGCTTCATCGAGATACTGTATCGAGATACTGTATCGAGGACACTGTACTGAGATCCTGTATCGAGATACCGTATCAAGATACTGCAGCGAGAGAATGCATTGAGATACAATATCGAGATATTGTATCGAGATACTGAAGCAATAGACTGTATCTAGATACTGTAGTGAGTTACTGTAGTTGTCTCAGAACTGGCCGTTAGTTACACATCGTACACCGGTCATCAGCTTCCCAGTCCTCACGTGCACCGGTCATCACCTTCCCAGTCCTCACGTGCACCGGTCATCACCTTCCCAGTCCTCACGTGCACCGGTCATCAACTTCCCAGTCCTCACGTGCACCGGTCATCACCTTCCCCGTCCTCACGTGCACCGACAATCACCTTCCCAGTCCTCACGTGCACCGGTCATCACCTTCCCAGTCCTCACGTGGACCGGTCATCACCATCCCAGTCCTCACGTGACCGACCATCACCTTCCCAGTCCTCATTGTCGCCATTTTTCGTCAGGATATTCGGCTACTAATTCCATTTGTTCCGGTAGGAATAGCAGTAGATGGCCGATGTCGTTGACACATTAAAGGGGCGTTCAATTTAGCCAACCTGATTGAAAACTGTCAAATACCATTGATTGATATGGCATTATAATCAAACTGTAGAAATTTTAAAGAACATATTGAAATCAGCAGACTCACGTAAACTGAAGAACTGCAAAACTCGAGCATATGCACACCGACATTACCTCTCTTCTGTATAAAAATGTTTCAAATACATTTTAATTGCCTCTTTGTAATTATTTATTGCAATGTCTAACAATTTGTCGTTCCGATAGGTTACCGGACACTTTTCCCAACAATACAGACTACAAAGATGTCCACTTGCTGCTACCGCTCGGCCGACACTGCATGCCGCTTGAGCATTAAGCCAAAACATATGAAACAGTCGAATAACATTAACCTTGTATTCAACTCTTTTCAAGTATAAATTCAATTCAAACTGCGATCAATTGATAAATGCTACTCTAACAAATCGTTTAAATTGGCTTAACTACATTTGCATCACTTGCAAGAAGCGTAAAATAAGAACATGGGCAAAATAAGAGCATAGGAAGTGTCGCCCATTGTTTTTGCTCCGAGCTCGCTCCGACCTGATCGGCAATTATAATACTTCTCTAGCAGGTTTGAAATATATCTCGACGGGGAAGAATTCAAATTTAAAACTGAGTCCTATAGGCTATTATTTTTTTGCCAAATCGAACGCGTTTGATCAAGTTGAACAAATTCTATGGAACAGGAAATAGGCCAAATCGAACACGTCGTACACACTTTTAAGCCCACCAGAGAATTCTGAGAAAATCTAACAAACAAATCGAACCATGAGGGCGTGCCCTTGCATCAGTCCCGCTCGTTTTCATTGTAAAGCTTCAGCGGCGGGACTTTTACTCTGGTCTCTGAGATGTTTACATTAATACATCATTGTATTCATACATTAAAGCACTTCTTCATCGGCCTCCTCTTGCCTGTCTGGAATAACAATGTCGCGAAATGCGTCACTGGGAAGTTTGAGCCGAGGAAAGGAATGAAATTTAGAAAAATCTCATTATGAAGATATTGTATCTTGTATATCCTACAAGCTCTCAATATTTTTGTACTGCTATACACAGGGGCAATAAGACCAGCTGCGGTGCCATCTAAAAATGTTTTCATAATAGAATCAACTCCTAAAACTTGGCCGTTCATGGATTAAGTGATTGGAGGTACCTTGCTATCTGTTTGATGAAAGAGTACTTATTACTTAGAAAATTGCTGCATCACTTACGTATATTCGCTTCTAAATGAAATTTGGTGTTTACACGACATAAAAAACAGTGAATCCTGTCAACACTTGATCAGTTTAATCAGCAAATCATTTTGACCGGTTCAATCATACACACCTCCCAGTCCTATACCAATTTGGTCAGTATCCTGAAACCAGGAAATAACTATTGAAAAGAACCATTTAGAACACAACGAGTTGGTATTTTCCTCCAGCGGGCTTACAACAAAAAAGTTTTGGTACGAACATTTAAGGGAATCTTTTAGTAGTTCCCGCATTTATGATATCAGGAAGTCGTTCTAGAACAGTTCAGCAAAGCAAAGTATCAGTCCCGGACATTGAGAGTGTCCTGAGAGGATGGGTAGCATAGTATCAGTCCCGCGCATTCAGAGTGTCCTGAGAGGTCGGGGGAAAATACCCAAAAATTCACGGCGACAAAAATGTTTTCGCGACATGACGAGTAGTATATATTGCACCAAAACAGCCCCGGAGATCCGGGCACCAAAACAGCCCTGGAGATCCGTGCACCAAAACAGCCCTGGAAATCCGTGCACCGTAACAGCCCTGGAAATAGGTGATGCAAAACAGCCCTGGAAATAGGTGATGCAAAACAGCCCTGGAAATAGGTGATGCGAAACATCCCTGGAAATAGGGACTACATATATGCTTTGTGAAGGAATTAGATATAGGATGACTATATCTTTGAACCTATTATCGAATGTAATTGTTATGAAGTATGTTATTCGTTAATGTGTCCGACTCTGGCGCTGTATTTCTCGGACAGTGTAGTTTTATGTTTAGACAAATTGATCTTGTGGTCAAGTTAGATACTGATGGTACATAGAGTTACCAAGAACGCATGTTTTTTGTGAGTCGGTTGATGTATTTGTTAGGATGTATGTTATTTGTTAGTGTGTCTGATTTAGTCACTGTATATCTCGGACGTTGTAGTTATATGTTAAGACATTGATCTTGTGGTCAAGTGAGTTACTGATGGTACATAGACTGCCCGTGACGGGTGGGGAAGAGGGGAGGGGTTGACCGGAGTCAGGCGGTGTCCAAAACGCAAGTAGAAGCGATTGCTATAGTTCAACCGCAAGTGGTAATTAGCTATGACAATTAGCGATTTTATCTCTGGATGTGCGGTCACATAAAGATTAGTTTTTCCATACGGAAAAACTTCAAATTCCTTACGGTATTTGGTAGCTTTCATTTACGATTGCTTACATACTGATTATATAGATGTACGTTATTAGGTCTTGTCGATGCTGTATATGATTATTTTGGAATATTTCGCACGGTAGGATGGCATGATATATATTACTATGTTTGTTATTGAATGACTCATTTGAATAGAAGCTATTGTTTCTACATGATATTTTATATTGTACGATTGACATTATTGATTAAATCCACTCGTTTTGTCGCATTTAATGTATATATTTTTCATATATTCGTCAAGATCCAATGTTATGAAACAAACAGTTGCAGGTACATTCACGTAATTTTTCAGATGAATTTTTCTGTAGACAATGAAACAAGGTTTATTTATACATATATATTAATGGAATAAAATACACATTTAGGTGAATAATTTTAGGGTTTTGGCACAACATTCACGCATGTTCGAAACAAAAATATTACAGGCGGACAATCATTCATGGTCAATTTTATATATATAATTGACTTACAGGGGATCATTTACATTGTTTTTTTATGGGTTTCGTTACAGTTCTTTCCAATGCATATTTTTTCAAAGCCCCATTTTGGTGGACAATGAGACAAGTTTATTATTATAATTTTCATATTTTTTATATACATAAGTGCAAACAAGGATTATTTACATTTATGATCATTTACAGGATAAAACCTGTTGAGGTACATGTACTTTCATCGTTAAGTCGACTACATATGCCAAAGACGGTCTCACCTGGCTTGCGTCTCTTCCACGTTAAATCCATTTCTTCATCAATTTTATTAGCCAAGGCACATCGCTCCCTTCTTTTAGTGACGGTAGGTTTATTTTCAATGGATTGTTTTGGGAATGTCCGAGTGGCCATAGGCAAGAGTTGTGCAAGCGTCGAGATAGTAGCGCTTTTTTCTCAAATTTACTTAGGCAGTTTTTGTTAGTGCGTACAGTTTGGAGTTGGCATGCTTGCGCACGAATGATGTGTATTGTCTGAAAGTGTGTGTATGGTTGGCTTGTGTCTGGTATTTGACACCTTGAGCAGCCGATTTTGTTGCGTCTGACTCAAGCAACATGCTGTAACACTTGGGTTGTAAGCAGATGATTTTACACGGGTAGTCATCAGCTGTTTCGCTTTCAGTAGTCCTAGCTGTCCTTTCTTGGATTCATCGAACAAGGGGTGATTTTGGGATGGTTGGAGAAGTCCATGTATTCAGTCAGGGGTGCTCGGCGCATTTCCGCTTCAATGTCGGCACGCCTTTGAACTGGATCAGCAACGAGTCAGTGTCCGAGTAGATGAGCGAGACGTTATCACCGTAGTGTGGCTTCAGTGTGTCATAGATGAAGCTGTAGACTTTTGCTTCTGCTTTTTCAAGCACGAAGAATCCAACTTGGAGTGGATAAACCATTCGGATATTTTTTTTGCTTGAGGATCATGATGACTGTTTCGAGGCCGATGACGTAGCAGTTTTTTAGGTGCGGGTTGACAGCGTGCAAATGTATACTTTAGCGTTTAGAAGACGAATTACTGGATGGATGGGTCCTAGAGCATTTACGGTTTTGGCTACCCTTCACATGATGAGATATATATCTTCGATAGCTTAGGTACCTGTGTACAATTTCAATTAGCTTAATATCTATCACATTTTCAACGCGGGGCAAGAGGCTTTCTAGTACATTTTCAATGCTAGTTCATTCGAGATAAATTTAGGATATTGCAAACAGAGATTTATTAGATATATTATTTTTATTGATAATAGATTTTGACACATTTTATATTTACAC
>SDVV010007633.1:0-17670 GCA_016164225.1 Gammarus roeselii | reverse complement strand
GTATATATATATGTATATGATTTCGTTTCGTTTACTGATCGAGTCTCATTTTCGGCTCTACGAGTTCACCCAAACATTAGCATCGACGAACCTGGAATTTTTGGGGTCATGAAAAATATCCCATTCTGGGTGACGAAGGTGAACATTGCCGTGTCGCCTTTTCAACCTCGGATGAGTTCAGCGTAAGGCAACACGATTTTGATGCGCTGAGGGACCTAAAGAACGTAAGGCGACACTCGTCATGCATTACTGTTCACACATAGAGGTAAATAATATAGCTTATTTTTTGCCTGTTGGAATTATGGTGTTAAAATTCTCATAGTGGGATTATAATAGCATACATGTAGAAATAAAAATGCGCACCTAGCAGCTAAATGTCAGATAACTTTTAAAGACTTTCAATCTCTTCCACGAGCACGATCATGAAACCTTTTTTGTATCCTTGCCGCATGAGTTTTATAAACTTCCAGTGGCCACAAGATGTGTTAGAATTCATCCTGTTGTAACTCTTGACAGGGAGTGAAACTACCATTTCTGTGAGAAAAAAAAATCAACAAAACATTAACTGTCCTTGCAGTGAATAGTGCAGTGAATAGTGCAGTGAATAGTGCAGTGAATAGTGCAGTGAATAGTGTATGGACAGCTGGTGTATCAAATAACGTCTGTAGTCGCGCTATATTCGTTTATTAATAGTCTGCTATTCATATTCAACTGGTAATTGGTTGACACACCATTATTGATCATCCCCAACTGTGATGTTAATCATTTCGATGTATACAACGATCATGACTGCTCTCAGTGCGTCAAGGTTCACAAGGTCGCTATTGTATTGGTCAACAAGTGACGTGACTCGGTAACTGAGTCACAATTTTTTTTCCTGCGTTGATGTAACAACTAATTTGGTTCCATATGTGTTCAAAATACAAAATTAAAAATGATAAAGAAATCCCTCAGCAAGTCCATTCATTTGGAATTTGTGGCAGATTCAACTCCTACGCGATGTCCCGCCTTAACGCAGATCTCTGACATAACTTATGCAGTCATAGCAATAACCCGACCAGCAAAATGGTACAGCGAAATATTCATGTAAATATTGCCCTAAGGTTCATAACACTTATATGACTAATATCGAGAGCTACTCGATGAAAATGAAATTTGCTCGACAGGTTGCTAGATTGATTGAACAAAAATACAATAACGTTCACAGACTCCACGTTTCGATGCACTCTCCAAATGCACAGGGCGTGTATTGAAGTATCAGTGCATGATTGAAACACTGAACCAGACTCGAAATATTCTTCTGGTTCGGTATCATTGTAACTGACACCATCAAAGCCACTTGAATGTTTATATAAAACCAGAAACAGGGCTCGGGTCGCGTCAGAGGGCTTTGAAGATCGGTTTATCAACATGTAACGATTATGATGCAAAGACATTGATTCGCTTTTCAATGTGTACAATCAATTCAAGATTCTGGCTGCATTGCAAAGGCTTTAAATCTCATAGCCTTGGAATGGTTCCCTGATCTGTTTACACAAGACTGGATCAGCACATAACATATGGGCTACTATGAACGAACTTTCCAATTAACAAAGGTGGCAGCATTTCTGATCACATCATTATTTCCCTCCATATTCTTGACGATCACCGGACTTCCCTCCCAAGTCAATCCGACGTTGAGTCTAGCAATGCAAAGGGGTGGAATTGTGCTATTAAACCATATCATTTATCAATCCATTGGAATGATATTTAGTCTGAAAATTCAATTGAGTTCATCAGTTCAATTACAAATTATCAAGTACAGTATTCAGCTTTACTGCAATAGGCAAATATAGAGGATTAGATATTGTCATTTTTCAACGAATGAATACTATATTTATTGCAGTTAGGCAATTGGACATTTATAAAAATAGTGCAGAAGCACAACTGCAGTCAAACAGTTTAGAATAGTTTAGTATAGTATGCTTTAGTATATTAGTATATTAGTATAGTATGCTTTAATATATTAGTATATTAGTATATTAGTATATTGGTATATTAGTATATTAGTATATTAGTATACCAGTATATTAGTATATTAGTATGTTAGTATATTAGTATATTAGTATATTAGTATATTATTATACTAGTATATTGGTATATTAGTATATTGGTATATTGGTATACTAGTATATAGGTATATTAGTATATTAGTATATTAGTATATTAGTATATTAGTAAATTGGTATATTAGTATATTAGTATATTAGTGTATTAGTGTATTAGTGTATACGTGTATCAGTGTATTAGTATATTAGTGTATTAGTATATTAGTATATTAGTATATTAGTTTATTAGTTTATTAGTGTATTAGTGTATTATTATATTAGTGTATTAGTGTATTATTATATTAGTATATTAGTATATTACTATATAAGTATATTAGTATATTAGTATATTAGTATATTAGTATATTAGTATATCAGTATATCAGTATATCAGTATATTAGTATATTAGTAGTATAGTATATTAGTAGTATAGTATCGTATAGTATAGTATAGTATAGTATAGTATAGTATAGTATAGTATAGTATAGTATAGTATAGTATAGTATAGTATAGTATAGTAATTAAGGCCGGGACTGGCTGAAGAGTACATTCTAGGAGTGCAACAATTTCAATTTAGCTGTAGTAATAGCCCAGATTAGATGTGCTGCCCAGTTCCAGAGGCAGCAGCAGAGGTTCCCTCCTTCTGCGGCATCTGTTATCTTCATCGGAAAAAATTTTTCGTCATCTGAAGATATGAAGGGATCCAACTGGAGTTGAATCCCTTTATTATGATTCTGATTATAATATCTATGAAAGAGCACTTCAGGCCTGGCTTTAGTAAAACCAATCAGATGATACAGGTTTCTATGGAAGACTCCTTAGTCGTCTTCTTGCCTGTGTTATCAGTTTCATTTCTTCAAGTCTTCCAGGTATGTTTTGGATAGCACTTCAGGAATAATGATTGTTTATCGGCGTTGAATCCGTTTTCTTGATAGGCCTTCATGGGAGAGGGGACCAGAATTGGATTGGAAATTCCTTATTGGGTTATCAGGCGATGAATACATTGTATCAAAATGTCCTGATCCCTGTAGTTCAAATTTCTGGATTTAAAGACAAAAACTTTTGGGCCTTTCTTAAAACTAGCATTCACTTGGCTTCTCAATTTGAAATCATTAGTTATAAATATCCCAAGATCTCATAGCTAGTCCACATCAGTATATCCTGACCATATTTCAGAAATAGGGTCAAATGCATGTCTGTCAGCTGTATACAATTCGTTAAAAGGATTACAGTCCCGGGCAAAAGTCAACGCTCCGAGTATAGGCCCTCTTCAATCAGTTAGTTACTTGCAATGTAAATTTACATAATGTCCTTCACGTACACGCGGAATGATTGAAATGGTGTGAATAACTCAAAACTAAATATTTGATTTATTACCAGCAGCATTTTTTGAAGTAACTGCTAGACTTGGTTGGATAAAATATACAAACGAAAGCTTGGAATGAGTATAAACGAAATTAAACTGTGTATGTATTATTATTATCAACTAGATTACTGGTAATATCACATCATGGAAGCAACACCTTACTTACAATGTGCCGATTAACACCGACGGGTATCATCCTAAAATACTGAACAGTCTTTCTAGCAGCTTTCCGTGCATTAATTCACTGAGAGAAAAAGCCCCATGAATCATCGTTCTTCCCACAGGTCATTGCTGCCCTCACCCTATACCGCTCCATCTCACCGTCGCCACTCACTTCTATTGCCACCCTCCCCCTATACCGCTCCATCTCACCGTCGCCAATCACTTATCTTTCCACAGGTCATTGCTGCCCTCACCATCGCCCCTCACTTTCTTTCCACAGGTCATTGCTGCTCTCACCCTATACCGCTCCATCTTACCGTCGCCACTCACTGTAATTGCCGTTCACACCCTATACCGCTCTATCTCACCGTCGCCACTCACTTTCCTTTCCACAGGTCATTGCTGCCCTCACCCTATACCGCTCATCTCACCGTCGCCACTCACTGTAATTGCCGTTCTCACCCTATACCGCTCTATCTCACCGTCGCCACTCACTTTTCTTTCCACAGGTCATTGCTGCCCTCACCCTATACCGCTCCATCTCACCGTCGCCACTCACTGTTCTCAGTCTCCGGGATTTTCGGATAAAAACTTCGTCAAGATTGACGCCAGTTTCCAGCGATGGTGATTTGAGGAAAGGGGATCCAGCAATCGTTAGTCGCGGTCCGAGAGTAGGTGCAAAATGAAGAAGTTATAGCTAGAACATATAGTTGGAAATGAAAGGAGTTGGAATATATTTGTTATTCTTATCACAGATGTTTGTTCAGCAAGAAGCTAGTTTGTGACTGCTGATCCAAATTTTGATTCGCCTTCTCTTGTATAAGGTTGACGTAACCGAGAGTTTTTTATTATAAAAATTATAAAATATGTCTGTGCTTATCTCATTTTGGTGCAGACTATAATATCTGCATCACTATAAAATTGTTGATGATATTTTTCGAATTTCAGCACTCTGTTTCTCAACACAAATTTTATTGAGAAATGTTCAGTTCACCAGTGATGTAATTTGTAGTTGAAAATTTATACAAAAGATATAAATGCGTATGCGATGTAATTAGGTTTGAGTTTGTAAGCAGCGAACGAAGGATGCGATTCACGGCATAGCGCAGTGAAAGTAGCTAGCTTGCTCTGTTCCCACAGCGCCCAATCAGTAGGCTTCGAGCCTTTCTGCGAGCGGTTGGCGTTCCTTGCCCCTCAAGCCACACGCCCCGCCGGGGATGTTTTGTCTGTTTCTTGTTATTTCATCCGTGAATACCTCTTTTAAATCAAATAATATTTCGTTTGCGGGTCGTAATGTAATCAATTTGTTTTTCATGATGTATATTTGTTTTTTAGGTGTAACTATTTACATGGAAACGCTATATAACAACGGTGGTGTCGTGCTTCATATACGCGTGTACGTGAGCGCATTAACGGTGGCGCCGTGTTTCATATACGCATGTACGTGAGCGCAATTTCGGTGGTGTCGTGCTTCATGTACGCATGTCATGCTTCATGTACGCATGTCGTGCTTCATATACGCATGTCGTGCTTCATATACGCATGTCGTGCTTCGTATAAACATGTCGTGCTTCATATACGCATGTCGAGCTTCCTATACGCATGTCGTGCTTCATATACGCATGTCATGCTTCATATACGCATGTCGTGCTTCATATACGCATGTCTTGCTTCATATACGCATGTCGTGCTTCATATACGCATGTCGTGTTTCATATACGCATGTACGTGAGCGCATTAACGATAGTGTCGTGCTTCATATACGCATGTCGTGCTTCATGTACGCATGTCATGCTTCATATACGCATGTACGTGAGCACATTATCGGTGGTGTCGTGCTTCATATACGCATGTCATGCTTCATATATGCATGTACGCGAGCGCGTCATACTGGAAAGATACCGCCATTACCAGAGATACAATAAATATTTCACTTCATGGTAAAAAGTTTCAAATAAATAAGAATGGGCGGTTGAAAATTTTGTCTCGTCACAACAGTTTATAAGTTTCGAGAAAATAGCAAACATCCTCGAACTTCTTTTCACTTCTTCCTAAAAGTGGAATATCGGAGAATTTACTCCACAATTTCTCCTTCCTGGCCTCCTTCAGGCGCTAATCAACATCATTTAAATTTAAAAATATACGTAATAGCGCCACTACGAGTTTTGGTGTGTGGGATTATGAGGGTCATTCGATTACATTGAGAGGACATGCATAATTTCAAACTGTTTTGAATTTAAATTCTCTGTGTCATTTCTTCTTTCTTAATACAATTCCGGCAAGAAATCGAGATGTTGTCACGTAAGTATGGCGTGCACTAAAATGAAAACATCTCATAATTTCTAGTACTGTTTTAAACGACTCTTCGATTATAATTGCGCTACACGCTTCTATCTCTTCCCGTGTACTCATTAGCTGCTCCCGTTCCCTCTAATTCACCTATCAACAGTGTGTACGAATTTGCCTCTTCAATCCCATCGGAGGCCCCCTCGAGTACTCCTATTAAACCCGTGTAAGCATTAGCTTTTATCAATAAAGATATTATTTGAAAACAACTAGAAGGTGAACAGGGGAGAGAACAAGCTCTGTAACGACAACAGACACCGATACCATCCACCCAGCAGGGATATGCAACGGATAACGCAGTGGGAAAAATGATGAAAAAACAGTTGAGCCATAACACCCCAAACAAGTACAGTGTAATGAAGCAAATTCTACAGGGCAACATTCTACAGGGCAACATTCGACAGGGCAACATTTTACAGGGCAACATTCTACAGGGCAACGGCAAACTCTAATATCCTGCACCGACCCGATCAATAATGAACAACACAACATAGTATGAATATTGAAGGTGTGAATGAGCGACATAAGTTATACATAAAAAGTTAAACAAAAAATCAATACCTAGCACTGAATATACAATATACACACTTCATAGCCACTAGTAAATGATTAAAAGAATGACAATCAGATGGTGGCTCAGTAACAAATGTGGTAATGGTGGTATTTGCGAACATGTTCAAGAACAGAATGCCTTTTCTAGTTATTGGTATTATGTATTTAATTTATCCCTGTAGGCGAAGTTATGGTTTTAAATTGATCGGACAATAGATGTTCATTAAGCCTCTTCTTGAAGGTCGTGTTTGATTCAAGATTTTTGAGGCTTGTTGGGAGGTTGTTCCAGGTTTTTGGTCCTATGATCGAAAAAGCTCTAAATGCTGTTTCTGTTTTCCTGTGTTCAACGTGCCATGTATCATTATTTATTGTGAATCGATTGTTCTTTTCACCTTAAGAATATATGTGCCTTTGGCTGTCGGGTGAATGTATTTCTACAAGATCTTTATGAATTCTGATCGACTCATGGAGTACCAGTTTGTTGTGGTTATTGAACCACTGCAATTTTTTGCAGTGGTCTCGTTTTCTATTGTTACCATCGCAAGTGGTGCAGGAGAGGACTTACGTGGTCTCGTTTTCTATTGTTACCATCGCATGTTATTCTTGCCGCAAAGTTTAAACAACGTTGCACATTCTCTCTTTGTGTTTTGGTGCATTTCCCCAAAATGAAAGACAGTAGTTGATTTGCGAAAATACTAAAGCGTGGACAATCAGTAATCTTGATTTGAAATCCAATTCTTTTTTTGTAGAGTTTAGGAATACAAGTGTTCCATTTAACTTAGAACACAGAGTAGTTACGTGGTGTTTGAATGAAAGATCGGGATCAAACGATACTCCCAGACTTATAATTTTGTCTTCAACAGGTACGTCAGATTTGCCTATCCTGATGAAGAAATTCATTGGAACTGCTTTTCTTTCTGAGTTCGAGACGATCAAGATACATTTTGTTATTTCCGGTTAAGCTTGAGTCCATTTTCATCATACCAAAATTGCAGATTATATACGGCTGTCTCAGCGTCGTTCTTCAGCGTATTCAGATCTGACAGTTTTCGGAAAGCAATACTTGTAAATCATCAGCGTACTTAAACAACAAAAGGCCAAGTATCGAACCTTGAGGGACCCCAAAGTCAACTGTGGTCGGATTTGACGTAGTTGCGTTATCAAGTTTAAGTGATTGTTACCGATTCAGCAGATAACTTTCAAACCTATGTTACGAAGCTTGCCGAAAAGAATTTTATGGCTTACGCTGTCGAATGCTTTTGATAAGTCTAGCAATACCAGCAGAGATATATGCCCGTCATCGAAGATTTTTGCACAGATCTACAGTGATGCTCAGAAGTGCGTCTTCAGTTGACAATTTTCGCCGAGAAGCATACTGGCAGTCATTGAACAGCTTGCTCGATTCAAGGTTATCAATTAATTGGATTGATATTACCTTTTCTAGAATTTTGGATAAGACAGGCTGAAGACTGATTGGTCTAAAGTTGGATGGTTCAATCTTGTCCCCAGATTTATGAATTGCTTGTATGATTGCATGCTTCCAGATCTCCGGAAAGTTTACACTTGCTATAGAGGTGTTGATAACTGTGCTGATATAAGGCAAGGTAACTATTAGGCTGTATTTAAAAAATTGAAAGGCTAAACCATCTATTCATGTGAAATTTGTGTTATTCGAGGCAAATAAAGCTCGTTTCACTTCGTGTTGCGATACTTGCTTTGGTTTCCATTTGACGTTTGCTGCTTGGTTACTGAGTCCATCAAAAGCTTTTGGACTCCGTGTGTCTGTTGCGTCGCTCTATTATTCTTGATAAACTTCCTGTGTTACCACTTCAAAAACCTGTTTCCCAACTCCAGCAAAGTAGTTGTTGAACTTCTCCGAAGTTGCCTGAGGTTTCGGATAAAGAGGTGAAGGGATCTTTGTTTCATAGGGAACCATTTTTTTCAGTACATTCTCCGTTTCATTTTGATTGCTTCTACACTGTTCTAGTTCTTCATGATGATATCTAATTAGCCCTTCTGACTTCTCGTTTGACTCATCTATTTCGAATTCGAAATAATTCTAGCCAATTTATGCTTCGTTTTGCTCTGCGTTTGTAATACATTTAACCGGCATTCTTTTCATTGTTTTAGTTTCCGTTAGCTCCACAGCGTTTATACCTGTGAGAAGATAGTCTGTGAGGATTTGGGCTTGCTCTGTGAGGTTATCTGTACAATGTATCGGTTTTATCATCACGACGTTTGTCACTAGTTGTGCTCTGAAATTATCCGCGGTGTAATTTTGTTTTGTACGACAGGTTATTGTCTATACTTGTTTCGTCTCTTTTTTTGATGTTGATGGTGCAGTTTATTTCATGGTGGTCAAAGAAGGAATTGGGCTCCACATCTGTGGTAACAACGGAAGACGGATTGTTGCTTAAAAGCAGATCTAGTACAGTTTAGGATTCGGGAGTAATACCTGTTGCACTTTTAATGAGCTGATGCAGTCCGAGTCTGTCTAAAATTGGCTTCACATTGTTAGATTTCAATTTTAATTAATCATCATTGAAATCTACCAAAATGTACATCGTCTTTCCTAGGCTGATGGCTTCTCGAAATCTAGCTTCGATGTTTTGAAAATACTGTGCACTTGCATTGGGGGATCTGTAAAGAGAACCAACTATAAACTATATGTTATTCACACTTGGATGTTCTCACCCAAAGTCATTAACTTCATTGCTGTCGTTAAGCCTTACTTGAAAAGAGGTATATCCTACTCGCACATGAGTCACGGTTCCACGTCCTATCCTTTCTCTATCTTTTCTATACACATTGAAGCCGTCAATCTCGATGAAATTATTGTTAACGTCAGATTCCAAACAAGTTTCAGTCAGACATAGAATGTAAATGAGTCCTCTTTCACCATGATTTTTATGCGATCCATCTTTGTTCGTAAGCTTCTAATGCTTATATGTTTAATCAAGATATTATTTAGGATCTGATGTGTATTTATATACATGGTTGCTGAGGGGTAGTAGCTGCTCCCAGATTGAAAAGTTTTCTCTCTAGTTATTTTTTTCTACCTACAGGGCAGTTGGTGTCATATGTGATGGTTGCAGAGGCATCTCTTCATTGAATATGGATGTATCATTGTCGTATTGCTAGGGAGAATACCTATAGGAACACTGCACATTTGTTTCCACATGCTCGTTTCGCTTCGCCACAATATTTTGTAGGTCGAATTGTGGCTTCAGAGGGTGGGTTGGTGCACGATTACTAAAGTGGTCCTCTTTCTTGGCTACAAATATTGAGTATTGAGCAGCTTCATCACCTTTAAGTTTGGTTGGATTAATAACAGTTTGCAATAAGATGTCCGGGTTTGATTCATCTAAGATTGTGAGTTTTGTTTTAAATACGTTACTGAGAATTGCAGGGACTAGATCGCAAAAACTGCTTTTGTACACTTTGTTTTCAAAATACTTTTCCATCGTGGAGAGGAACCAATCATTTCTTGTATACTCGGTGAATGCTTTGTAATCTTCTATGTAATTTAAGGCTTCCTCCATTGTTTTATTTTATATCAATTTTATGATGTTTTCATTGTTAAGTCCTGTTGGTTTCACTAAGGATCCTTTCACAGCGTGCATCATACAATGTCCGTCTGCTAGTGTTGGTTGTCTCTTTGATCTTTAATAATTGAGAATGGTGTCGATGTTGGTGTTTCGGGTAATTGTAAGCAGTCTCATTCATATTATAATATACTTCTATATGAGTGGTTCACGTTCCTCAATCCACAAAGTGCCTGCACCGATTATTGAGATGTAAGTAGCCTCAACACTCCATCGCATGTTACGCTCGCTTGCAGTGCGTACTGGTTGTACTAATTCATGGACGCTGCTTCCACGTCGGAGAGCCGGATTGTTTGGGTGCCTTCCGTGAACTGTAGTGTATACATACGATATTCACCGCCACTTGTTAGGGTAATACTGTTGTTAGTTATGGGATACACGATTTTGATGTGTGCACACATTTTTTGCTGCTCGGTGAAAAATGTTGAGCCATCTAGAACAACGATAAAGCAATACCCACACACAGTGCAAAGTTTGTTTAGATGTTCTTATTGATTACGATCAACAAATGCAGAGCAACAAACAATCCTGACCAACCTTGATTCACCTTCCCTTTCCAGTGCTGCCGGCAGGATGTTGGTAACATTGCGAACGTCCCCAAACTATTTAATGCATTGACGAATTCCATACTGGTTAGTTGACTAGGCAACTTTTTTTAGTCCTCCTATCAATTCCAATCAGCCCTTAATATTTAATCGAATACACCTATCCTCTTCTTGCACGAATTGGTCATTTACGTTCCACCGAATGCACCTATCATCCCCTCGTACGGATTGGCAATTTCAGATCTGTAAAATGCACCAATCATCCTGGAAATGGATTGGCTACTTCCATTCCTTCGAATTTACCTATTATCACCGTGAACGAATTGGTCACTTCCGCTCCATCGGATATACCTATCCTCCCCGTTTACGGATTCACCACTTCCGATGCATCGAATACTCCTGTCATCCCCGCGTACGAATTAGCAGCTTCCGTTCCATAGAATACACCTATCATCCTTGTGCACAGATGGGCTACTTCCGTTCGCTCGAGTACACCTATTATCCCGTGTATGGATGGGCACTCCCGTTCTCTTTAGTACACCTATCATCCACGTGTACGGATGGGCCACTTCAATTTTCTCGAGTACACCTATCATCCACGTGTACGGATGAACCAGTTCCGTTCTGTCGAATACACCTATCATCCCCGTGACGGATGGGCCAGTTATGTTTACTCAAGTATACCTATCATCCCCGTATACGGATGGGCCAGTTCTCTGCACTCGAGTACACATATCAACCCCGTATACGGATTGGCCTGTTCTTTTCTTTAGAGTACACTTTTCATCCCCGAGTACGGATGAGCCAGTTCTGTTCACTCGAGTACACCTATCAACTCCGTGTACGGATGTGCAAATTCTGTTCACTCGAGTACGCCTACCATCCCCGTGTACGGATGGGCCAGCTCTGTTCACTCGAGTACGCCTACCATCCCCGAGTACGGATGAGCCAGTTCTGTTCACTCGAGTACACCCATCATTTCCGTGTACGGATGGGACAGTTCTGTTCACTCGAGTACACCTTCCATCCAAATGTACGGAAGGGCCAGTTCTGTTCACTCGAGTACACCTATTATCCCCATGTACGGATGGGCCATTTCTGTTCACTCGAATACACCTATCATTCCCGTGTACGGATGGGACAGTTCTGTTCACTCGAGTGCGCCTTCCATCCCCGTGTACGGATGGACCAGCTCTGTTCACTCGAGTACACCTACCATCCCCAAGTGCGGATGAGCTTGTTCTGTTCACTCGAGTACACCTATTATCCCCGTGTACGGATGAGCTAGTTGTGTTCACTCGAGTACACCTATCATCCCCCGTGTACTGATGGGCCCGTTCTGCTCACTCGAGTACATCTATCATCCCCATGTACGGATGGGCCTATTTTTGTTCACTTGAGTACACCTATCATCCCCGTGTACGGATGGGCCAGTTCTGTTCACTCGAGTACGCCTACCATCCCGTAGTTGGATGGGCCAGTTCTGTTCACTCGAGTACACCTAGCATCCCCGTGTACGGATAGGACAGTTTTGTTCCCTAGTGTACACCTATCATCCATGTGTACGGATGGGCCAGTTCTGTTCACTCGAGTACACCTATCATCCCTGTGTACGGATGGGCCAGTTCTGTTCACTCGAGTACACCTATCATCCTCTTGTACGGATGGGCCCGTTCTGTTCACTCGAGTACACCTTCCATCCCCGTGTACGGATGGGCCAGTTCTGTTCACTCGAGTACACCTTCCATCCCAGTGTACGTATGGGCCAGTTCTGTTCACTCAAGTACACCTATCATCCCCGTGTACGGATGGGCCAGTTATGTTCACTCGAGTACACCTATCATCCCCGCGTACAGATGGGCAAGGTCTGTTCACTCGAGTACACCTATCATCCTCTTGTACGGATGGGCCAGTTCTGTTCACTCGAGTACACCTACCATCCTCGTTAACGGATGGGCCAGTTCTGTTCATTCGAATACAACTATCATCCCTGTGTACGGTCGGTCCAGTTCTGTTCACTCGAGTACACCTACCATCCCCGTTAACGGATGGGCCAGTTCTGTTCACTCGAGTGCACCTATCATCCCAGCGTAAGGATGGGCCTGTTCTGTTCGCTCGCGTACATCTACCATCCCCGTGTACGGTTGGGCCTGTTCTGTTCACTCTAGTACACCTACCATCCCCTTGTATGGCTGGGTCAGGTCTGTTCACTCGAGTTCACCTATCATCCTCTTGTACGGATAGGCCCGTTCTGTTCACTGTAGTACACCTACCAACCCCGTGTACGGATGGGCCTGTACTGTTCACTCGAGTACACCTATCATCCCCGTGTACGGCTGGGCCATTTCTGTTCACTCGAGTACACCTACCATCCACATGTACGGATGGGCCAGCTCTGTTCACTCGAGTACACCCACCATCCCCGTGAATGGATAGGCCAGTTCTGTTCACTCGAGTACCCCTACCATCCCTGTGAATGGATGGGCCAGTTCTGTTCACTCGAGCACACCTACCATCCCCGTGAATGGATGGGCCAGTTCTGTTCACTCGAGCACACCTACCATCCCCGTGAATGGATAGGCCAGTTCTGTTCACTCGAGCACACCTACCATCCCCGTGCATTGTTCCTTTTAACATCGTTCATGGGCGAATCAGCAATTAAGAGTGTCATTGAATAACGGAAAAAGAACCGCTGCGTCAATAAAGCAAATAAGCAAAGTCTCCTCGCAGCGACAAAGACTTACGGTCAATTTTACACGTTAAACCAGCTCAAAAGCTTTCAATATTTCTGATCATTTCACCGAAAGCAAGGGCTTTAGGCGACTACATATGCAAAATTGTTCTATGGAATCTCTAGAAACAAAATTATCAAAAGCTCGAGTTTGTCTGACCGCCTTGGAAGTAATTCAGTATTTCCCTACTCGATAACATGACGGCACAAAACTTAATAACATTGTTTAGGGGTTATGGCTTTCGTGGGGAATTGTATTAATATGATAGTATTTACCTTCTGTCAACATCGGCTGTTCAATACAAATAGAGTAAAGACTCCATCAATGACAGATTGCAAAAATGCAGCAACAAATGCTAACATGGAGTCCACCTCAGGCCGATTTACTCTGTGCTCACTGCAAAAGTCACAGAACACTTAAGGGTGTTAATGAAAATCCCATGCCAGGTTTGGATCCCTTGAACCTAAGGTGACATTTTATGTGTATTTACTGCTCACTTTCGATGCATCATATCCCAATTATTTCGTCATTTATTAATAACAATGTTTCCATAGTTAGGGGAAATAAGGTCATTTTGATACATGAAGTCTAAATAGGCTTTATCAGTACGTGTGTTGTACAGTTGACTTATTTACTTATTTTTACGTCGATATTCATAAGACAAAAATATAATTTAATAAATTTGAATTTTTTTTTTGAATTTTGGTCCTCAGCGTTAAGGGCAAAATACACAATCGATGATAAATCGTTAAAGACTCGTACCTCAACTATTACCAAATATTACCCCATATTATACTATATTACCCTTTATTACCCTATATCGCCATATATTCGTAACTCGTCGGAATTCAGAGACAGCACATGGCACGGGACCGGCACGCCATAGGTCCACGTCATTACCTTCCCACAAACTCTCTCATCTTCCACATCCGCTCTCATCAATTGAGAAGTCTTGCACGTCATAGGTCCTCGTCATTAACTTTCCACAAACCCTCTTATCTTGCACATCCGCTCTCATCAATTGAGAAGTCTTGCACGTCATAGGTCCTCGTCATTACCTTTCCACAAACCCTCTTATCTTGCACATCCGCTCTCATCAATTGTGAAGTCTTCCTTCGCCTGTATTCTCCGTTTGTACTCCAAGGATATAGCCACCGATGCATGCAGTCCCTCCGTCCATCAGTGCATTGGCTCATTAACGCTTGGAAGCAAACCGTCTTGCAGTATTCATAACGAATGTTGGAATCAGGATCATGATTACCGAAAGCGATCATCAATGATGGTAACAACCATATTTATTGCAGACGACTCATATGCATGCGTGTCACAGAAAAATGAGAAGGAGATGACATGTCATTAAAGAGGTTTTTAATTTCTGAAGAAAAGGGCAGTTATTTCTTGTGCGTTAATTGAAGCTATCCACGTAGCAATGCGGGGTTCTGTGTAGAACGTTGTTCAAATCTCTTCATTGTTGTCAGGAATTTCTTCGTTACTGGAATGAAAAGTATTTCTATTTTACTTTACATAGCACTGGGTTCACACAGTGCCAAATGTTTCTACTTCATGATGAACTGTAAGTTTTTGCTAGTTTAAGCTATTAGAACATAAAAAAGTTTGAACGAAAGTTACCGTCCATATAACAATCTCGTTCAACAAATATCATTATCGTTGAAGAGTTGATTCTCTTGTTCCTTGCAAAAATTGTTTCCTGAGGAATAAAGTTCTGTGCACTCATCAATAGGAGCAGAATAGGAGTAGTGGCTTAGAATAGCAACCATCAGGGGACCAGATCCAATTGGTCTGAGTTAGGAGGCTTGATTAATATGTTGGCTGACGGACGCTTACTGGTAAACGAAGAATTGGCATGAATGCAGTCATGATATGCTCTTAAGTATCCATACTATGTTGATAGAGCGTGCATCAATCCGCCATGCACGGCAGTCAAGCCACGCTGTAATGTCAATGCAATGCGAGTTAATGAAACCAGCAGGTCTATCGTAAATTGAAACAAAATTATAAACATATTAATATTGAGATTACAAATTACGATTATTAATATTTAAACTAAATGTAACTGTAATCATGATACCTTCTGCTCTTTGAATTATAGCTCGCGATCAATTCAACTGTTCCTGCTTTGTAGTTCTTATTTCAACAAAAACACTAATTAAATGATGTCGTTAATTCGTGAAATCCTTCCAGTTAGGCATAACAATATTACCCTATTTCCTAGATGAACATTTTTGTTCTCACAAAAAATGGTCTTAAAGAGCGGGTCGCATTTTTTCACGGAATAACGTTTGAAACTTCTCAGTGATGAAGTAATTATCAACCACTCGTTTTCTCAGAACAAACAATTTATCACCTGTTTCAAATTTATTTCCACTTATTTTCATCAAACCACGTCCAAATTCCTCCACCCTTCAAATATTTTTTCGTTTGTTCCCAAATTAAACGACTCCCACTTATAACTATTGCAGTACTCTGTTGATAATAATAGCCCCAAATGGCACAATGCGTGTATTGTTCTCGTAAGATCATTCCATTAAGAAGAAGTTAAATTTTGGTTTTGCTAACTTTCCTTTCAGGGGAAGTCATAACAAATTTGCATTGCGTGGAAGCTGACTTCTCTCCCACATGGGGATTTACTCGAGTTTAATTAACATTTCCTTTCGGGAATGAAAGCTTCCTTAGGGAACAACCATTTGCAAAGAAGGTATTCCCTATGCGGAAGGACTGGATTACATAACGCGAATGTACAAAGAAGGCACAATCGGAGCCCTTCTTTTGACGCATAATGTACATGAATTGATGTCAATTGCTATGTTTCTGGTGTTTAATCGTGCCAGCAGACCGAATTCAACTGTGAGCCTGAAGATGACTATGGATGTGTACGGAGAGTTTGATTCAAGAACCTGAAAAAATCCTTTATAAACAATACAAAGAACTAATAACATTGTTTAATGATTTGGTTAGAAATCAAATAAGTCCATTTCACTTTGATCTTTCTTGGAACAGAAAGCTTTTGATGTACAGGGTCATCCATCCCATGCAGTGATGGAACGAACGAACGATGATGGATTTGTTATCAGATCTTCATTTAACTAAGTCTCTTGCTCAACTAACGGGCATTGAGTACCTCTGATACGGAAACATATTGCTTCCAATAATCCTTTTTGTCTAAAAAATTCCCAAATAGTCGGCGGTCTGGCAATTAAAGTGGGTAAATTACCCTATGAATAAAGCAATACTTGGTGGTATCAAATGTAAAATAATCCTGATCAGTGAGGCCGACAAATCCCGTGAGTGATAATACATCATTCGTTGGCATCCAAATAACGTTCAGGCGATGGAAAACTCACTTCAACGTTTCATTTTATATTTGATTAAATATTCGATCAGCCTCTAACGAGTGCCGTTTAATGCACATCATACACATTTGAGATATACAGTCTTGCCTCAGTTATACCAGTCAATGAACAACGAAAGAAGCCTCTCCACCAAATATTCAATTGTTTGACAGCACTTGTCTGTGGTGTTGTGCTTGAGTTCGTTTATTGTTTATATATGTGTAGTTCTGCACTGTACTGCACTGTTCTGCACTGTACTGCACTGTTCTGCACTGTACTGCACTGTAGTTGCACGCAAACCTAGTTTACACAATTTTTGTAATGATTTATTCCTCCGTCAATGTAGAAAACATGAAATAGAATTATAAATCACAGCGCATAGTAAATTTTATTCCAATTTATTGCTAGGGCTTCATCAACGATCTGGTCCACTACACCTCTCTCACTCCGCCCTTAGTGTGCGTTATCATTCCTCCTCCTTGGGAGGAGGAATGGGATGGCTTCTGACGTCTACAAGCCCCAATTTCGATCCTAAGACACGAGATGAAGAGCCTCCCAGTATTGTTGCTTGAAGCAATCTTTTCGATGAATAGACGGCACTGATCCCATTCATTCGCCCCCCTCCCCTCCCGTGCCTGCTCGCAAGATTGCTTGATCTGTCATGATAGGCCCTATGGGACTGACATGGCTCCACACATCACTCCAGTCACAATAGGCCCTATGGGACTGACAAGGCTCCACACATCACTCCAGTCACGAAAGGCTCTATTGGACCGACCAGGCTCCACACATCACTCCAGTCACGAAAGGCTCTATTGGACTGACAAAGCTCCACACATCACGTCAGTCATGATAGGCTCTATTGGACTGACAAGGCTCCACACATCACGTCAGTCATGATAGGCTCTATTGGACTGACAAGGC